>JAPMOQ010033694.1:4213860-4270765 GCA_026543055.1 Argiope trifasciata
GTTGACAATTAAAAGTATATTTCTTGTGATGTTTTGGGAATTGTTTGTAATATTTATTTCATGCCAATATCGTGAGTATTTTGTAAAAAAAAAATTTAAAATCAATACAATTAAATTGAAAATAGAAACAAATATATGGACAAATATTTACTTTTATTTGTTTCTTCACAAATTGAAATGAGCAAGACCTGTTCAAAGGAAAACTGGATCTCCGCGCAGATCTCAAAGTTTTGACGGTAAAGCCTTGAGATAAAATTTTAACATATTGTAAAACTTTGAGATTTCTCAGTTAGAAAGTTATTAATGTCATAAAAAATCTTATATTAAGTAATTACAGAAGGTGAACTGCTAAACGAAATAAAAGTGATAAAGTAAGCAACGCTGTGTTATGAATTTCTAAAATCGAATTACTGTCTCCAGAATTTGTCTGTCAAAGTGTATACTTCCGAGTTCAGATTTCCAAAGGTATTGTGATTTAAACGCTTATGGTCAAGCGGGTGTAATTTGTTCATAGCATATCAGCTGAGCTCACATGACCAAAATTAATATCGCCACACTTACAGAAAACTATAACATTCACTCAGTCCTATATACATATATAATTATAAATTGTCAATTTGTATGTATATATTACCATTATGAGTAAAAAATGTGATGCCAAAAATTTTATTTCTCTTGCATTACTCCTATTTAGAGGAATCCATGGTAAAATATTACTTTTTCCGTCACTTCTGTTTCGCACTAACAGTCGCCGCTCAAATTTATACCAGATTTCTCCTGACATAAATAGCCGTCTGGTAGAAAAGATTGAATCACGTTGTATGACTAATGCAGCAAAGACCACAACCCAACTTTAATCTGGGCGTGGTTTTATATTAATTTAAGAAAATCCCAATAGAGACAGATAATCATTAAATTGAAAATGATTACCTTTTTATTTCAAATTCTTTAACACTTACAAGCTCTCTTAATTTATTGAAAAATAATATTAATGAAAAATAAATATGGTGTTTTCAAAATACCAAGAAAAGTTATCCTTTCTTATTGTATTCAATTTTTATTACCTCTAGTTCAATGTCAATGTGATTTGAACTCGTTTATAAGAAAAGAAATAAACTGAGAAGGAAATGGATTATTTCCACTTTAAACAAACCTTCATATTTCACGTCAACCTGTCAATTTTTTTATATTTTTATCGGCGCATGCTCATTTTTTAAAGAAATTATAAATTCTAAGAGGTAGTGTTTCACTTTAGCAGACAGACAACTAGACTCAATGTACTTTCAAGACAAAAATGGAAAGTTATGAAATATTCTAAAAGAAAAAAAAATGCGTTTTTATAGCTTCAGCTCAGTTTAACTGTAATGTAATAATTTTTTGACATATGTCATTTATTTTTTTCATGTTTAACCTTATAATATAGGATTTTTTAGGCCGTTTTTAACCGGATGTGTTATAGTTAAGCATTTCGAAAAAATGTATTTTGCATTAAGGAATAAAATTAAATTGCTGTTATGTCAAAATTTCTTACGTCAAAAACTACACACAGCAAAAGATACGAAATTATGATGCAGCAGCAGGAACCCCCTATGAAGTTGGAAGTGACCTACTATATTTTATAATGAAATGTAATTATAATATTTCGCATACAACACTGTAAAATAGATGCAGCTCATCTATATAAGTATTTTATATCAGTTTACTGTGTTAATAAATTTAACATAATAATTTTTTTTACTAAAAATTGAAAAAAAATATATATGAAATCGGCCAATAAAATTTATCATCGCTCAATTATCACATTTTAAACTAATAAAGAATTTCTTTGATTTCTCATCGTACCATAAATATTAAAAAATTGTTTAGTTTCGCAGTCATATTTTAATAAGTTTTATAAAAAATTTAATAATATAGTTGGCATGGAACATTATAAAAATTATGTCTAGGTACTACTAATAATAAAAAAATGAGAATCTGGAAAAAATTAATGATAAAATAAACTGTTCCAACAAAATTTTAGTGGAAAATAATCTTTTCAGATACACTCTTTGACACACAATATTTTTTATATGTTGAATTTCTGTTTATTGTATGCTACCCGATAGGTTGTCTCTGTTATATCAAATGTCTAATGTAAAAAAATTCATTTACGAAAAAGTGGACAACATTTTGATAGGACATCTGGAAGCACTAAATTCATACAACAATCGTATATGACATTCAACAATTCAACTAATCTATACAAATATTTTGCAACAGTAAAATTGTTTTGGTAAATTTGCCTTATATATTTTTTATATTACAATGATAATGCTTCAAAATTCACTTTAAATGTATTCAGGCAGTTCGTTCATCTCTTAAGCTGCTTTAAGAAGATCCCTCATATTCAAAGGAATAATAATTTTTCTATTATTTTAAGTTTTTTGCATATTTAACCGATCTGCACCCTTAAGAAATTATGAAATTATGAGGTTATTTCTAACCTCCTATTGACAAAAGGACTTTTATCCGTACTAATTTAATTAATACCAATCAAGCAAATTATCTATAATTAATCAAGCAAATCTGGAAAAAACACTGACGTGATGCATCAAATGTAAAGTCCAAGCTTAATTTAACTAATACTAAATACTAAATCAAGTATACTAAACTATTACCGAAACACAAGTATACTGAAATATTAACATAAGGCAGATATACAGAAATATACTCAAAATTTCTATATAAAAAGTTATACTATTCAGTATCTTTGTTACTGCAAACTGCATAAGGGCCATATTATATCAAATTAACCAAAACTTTTTATTGATGCTAAACACATTTGTAGGCTAACTGTGTTTAGTGATATATGATTGTTAAATATTATTCTCAAAATGTCATATGTCGCTAGTACTTTCAAGGTTTTTATTGAAATTTGGTATGTCTTGCTGTATGTGGTTTCTGATATAGGATATTTTGATAGTTTAACTGTTTTGAAAGGTATTTACACCCATGCCTTGTCACATTTATATATAAGTGTATTTATTTCAATGTACATTTAATTTTTCTGTTTAAGTCATAGAGCAGCGATCTCATCATAGATTTTATGTTCATATATATTTACAGCAAAACTAAGAAAATTTTTGCTGATGAGATATCACCATTAATTCCTAAATGTAGAAAGTGATTCATTATCATTTTTTCAGTCAAGCAATTTTTTTCTCCCTGATTGCTGTTAGTAGAAATGCAGAAAAGCTCATCTTTCAAAATATCTCACTTTCTCTCTTTTTGAACTCAATTTAAAACACAAGCTGCTATAAATGGGGCAGATTATCTGAAGATGAAGTGCTATTTCTTTTTCCTTTTAATATTGAAATGCAATCTGTAATTAACACAAAACACGGATCGAAAATGTCCTGTTTTTGTTTGTATGATCCATTTCAGTAACTGACGGAAAAGGAAAGAAAAAAGTTAGCTGTATAATGGCATGTCCGGAAATAATACCATCTCGAACTGCAGATGTTATCATCATAGCGTTTTGCTAAACAGCGTGAAATATGGCATAATTAACGAGTGCTTCATTTCCTTAATTCTCTAGACCTCTTCAGTAGTCGTAGAGTAACAAAACGTTTTGGCATTATAGTATTAAAGTGTTTGCATTTATAGTTTTCAGATTAAAAGTTCTTTACATATTTATTGCAAAATAAGTATTTATTTTATTGAGAGGAAAGTTGGAAATTGAAGTTTGTGGGAAGGAAGCGAATTTTTACATCTTCTTTATTGAATTAGATACAATAAATAATATTTAATTCTTTACAGTAATGTAGATATTTATTTCATGGAGAAAGGACGGAAATTGTGGTTCATGGGATAAAAGAAATTTTTACATATTTTCTATTGAATTTAAGGATATAAATAATCTTAATTAAACAGAAATATATTTTGAGGCTCATATAAAGTAGCGGAAATAGAAACCCTTTCTCGTTTACTCCAGTAATATGATTCGTTTCGTGCTTAGCTATAAGGAGAATCAAGTATTTATTTAGACTAGAACTTTTATTAAGACTAGTAATATAATTTAAAACAAATATACAGGTTTCGTGTAAAGATCATTTCTAATTACGACTTATTTTGATAGTTGAAGTTTTGAGTTATCGTGTTCATATAAAAGAGAATATACAGACGGATTGTTTTGGTAGATTGGATTTCAAAATTTGATGCACGTCTTTAGTTTTCACTATAACTGCATGTGTTAGATTATATGTATGTAGTTCAGAGATGTGCAGGCATTTTTAAGAGCAGATTAAAATTTATTGTCCTAATATGATTTAACATAAAACTCAACAGGGACTGAAATATTAATTGGCAACTAATGTAACGAATAGAGCTATAGATACATTTTAAAAACTGTTCTGATTCGACATGCGGTATATAGATTACAATATTATTTTAAATTATGATACAGTTATTTCATTATTTTCCAATCAATGGCAGGTTTGATAAAACCTTTAAGCGAGCAGCGAAATTTGTTTACCACTGAGCTAACATTTGATTTTTGAATTATCATCATAATATTAGGTTGTTCGGAAAGTAATTTCGATTTTTCCCGACAGAGGATTTAATTGTATTTTTCGCACCCAATTTCATACTTAAACCGCAAAATCATTTTATGTTTTAAGAGCTGATATAGCAAGGCTTGAGTGTGAAAAAGTGCAGCTGATTCTTCGCAGTAGTTTTTGGATGGTACCCTTTTAAATATGGAGAGCAATAAACAGCATTTTCGTCATTTTTTTCTTTTTTGCTATATAAAAGGTAAAAATGCTGTCAAGCCAGAAATAAATTAGCCAATATGTGTGGAGAAGATGTGTTAACAGTACATCAGTACCAGAACTGATTTGCAAAATTTTTCCTTCAAATGAGGAGGCCAAAAACCACCTCGATAAGTTTTTTTTACAGCAAAGACCAAAACTTTTATGAGCGTGTAATCATGTTACTACCAAAAATATGGCAAAAGGTATTAGACCAGAATGGCAATTTTATAATTTAATAAATAATTTATTCATTAAACGAAAATTTCTTTTCATTTTGACAAAAAAAAACAAAACGAAATGACTTTCCGAACAACCCAATATATAAGTGGTTGGAAGGACAAATGCACTTCTTTTGAAGAATTTCACCTTGAATTTGATATTTTGGTGTTAAAGACGCATCCATTTTCTTTCTAATCTTATATGTTTTAATTCGTATAGTTTTTTCCATAGATTGAACCAAAATTTTTCCATTGATAGGTTTTTTCCATTGATAGATCTCATCTGCAAGCAATCAAACTGATAGGCAACCATAATCAGCGGCGGCTCACCTATTTTACGGCTGTTGAAACTACCATTCCCCTAATTTTGTTTTGGAAATTTAATTTTTAGCTTTTAGACTTATTCAGTTATTCTTTTTTCCCCCAGAGTTTGATGAATAATAAAAGTAAATAAATTGTAAATAACGATTAAACAAAAGAAGAAAGAGGGAAAACTCATGTATTCTGTTTTGTCAGTAATTCTACGAATTTTATATTTAAAATGTAGTTGAAAACTAAACTTTATAAAAAAAAACGTAATAATTTTTTAGATTTTTGAAAAAAATCTTTTATATTTCCTTGAACATACGTACTATATTTAAGAAAATCTCTGAACGTATTTCCTAAGGCATGAAAAATCATTATTAAAAATTTCAAATTAATATCTGCATAATCCATTACTTTTTTATATATAAATTTTTGGTTGGTAATCTAAATGCTCTCGTGATCGAATCCCCATTGTAAATTATGAGTTAAAATTCATATTTTACACGATTGAAGTTCAAAGACAGTTCGTCTATTTTTGGGATATTTAGCAAAAATGCGTAAAGCCGAAAATATCTGTATATTTTTATAACATAATGTAAAAATTCATATACATTTAGAAATATTTTAGATTTATTATATCATCGCAGTAAAACGTTCAGTAAAATATTCACTATTGTTATTTATGAACATGGGTATTCATTTAGAAAAACCGTAAATTCATCATATTTTGGAGGTCGTGATGACCAAGAAATAATAAGTCCAGATGATATTTTCGAATTTAATGGATGACAATGAAAGGTTAATGGCGAACAAATGATGAGGATTAATTTACAAGAGGGAATGGATAATCACGTTTGCCTTTTAGAAATACGTCGTAATTTCGTCTTCGTTTTTTCACATACGTTTTCGTTTATTTTAGTACATCGTAATCATTTTGCCTCGTCCAAACATGAACTGAGCTTTGCTCACGTTTTTTTCCACCAGAAGGCTGCTTAGTGGCTGGAAGTGAGGTCACAGGCATATTTTAATGGCTCGAAGTGAGATGCCTGGCACCACAATATTGTCGTTTATAAATCAGATTGATATTAGCTATCTATTGTAATGAAGTGTTCACCGTTGTTAAAACTGAAGAAGAAAACGAATATTTTAAAGTATTCCGAAAATTGCATCATAACAATCATTATTATCTATTAGTTCTTTTTATCTTGTAGAAAATAACATATATTCACATACAACTAGAAGTACAAAGATCCAACGTGTTAATAGAGAGTTTTAGGTTGATTAAAAAATTTTCAGGAAGCAGAAATTCAGAATGAGTCTTGACTGTTCGTGTGTTTTCTTTGTTTTTGAAATAAGAATTATTAACTGTTCTTTTGCTATAAAATAGCTTAAGAAATTCGTGAGAGGTTATCAGAAACTATTAAAATTAACTATTGAAAGTAACAGTTGATTGATATGTATTACGCTCATCCATCATCTAATAAATTTTGAATTTTAAATAAAGAATACTAAATATTGTTCTTATAAATTTATGTATTTTAAACTGGGATACTTTATTTTTGTATAGAATGAGCATCTTTTCTTACTTAAGTTTCATTACCTAAATTAGATTTCTGAAATGTTTGTTTTCGAAACTCAAAACAAATAATAATAATAATAAAAGAATGATTATTAAAAATAATGTAGGGCATTACAAGAAAGATGATCACAATTTTAAGGATCGTTAAAATATGCCGAAAGTAACTACTTTTGAAATACATTTTCAAAAGTTGAAAGTAGATAAAGAAAATCCAACATGGATGCTCAGTAATACAAATAACATGAATACTAGAAATCGTTAAAAAGCAAATATTTAAAGAAATATTTTGTAATGTTTAAAGAAATTGGATAACTACCAACTAAAATACATGCATCATAACGGTGATGAATAGATAAGTGTATATTTTGGAAGATACTCAGTATGTCACTTATTTTGAAGTAATAATATTAGTTCTGGAGCCACGAACTTCGTCAGATTCAATGAACGCCCCATAAGTGACATTTTTTTACATACCAGAAGAAAGAAAGCTACCCAGAAAGTCTTGGTGAACATAGTGCTCAAACCATTTGGATCGGAAATTGAAAAAGTGGACAATTCCCTCAATAGCAAGCGCATTTGTCTGACACCACTGTATTTTGAATATAATTATTTTTAAAAAAGTTCTCTCTTAATATAAAGTTTTGGTCATATTTTCTGTACTGTCCTGCAAAAAACTTTCCCTGTTTCTTGTAACTTCTAATCTTTTCCTAGTAAAAGAAAAGAACAATACGATTTATTTTTCAGATGTCTGCATGGATAGCTGAAAAAAACAAATTGGCGACTGATTTGTTACATCAAGATTCAACAACTAATTTGCTTTACAAAATGAAGAGGCAAAAAACTCTTGAAGCTGAAATATCGGCAAATGAAGAAAGATTGAGGGACACCTGTTCTGTATGTAGTGATTGAATATTTTTGGTACATTTGTTCATGGCATACTCATTATCAACTGCTAATTATTAGCTTTTATTTTTACACAGAGGGGGCAAGCTATTTTCAATAAAGAATCTAACTCAAGATATGATTCTGCAGAGACTATTTTAGAAGATCTCAGTAAGGCTTGGAACACTCTTTGTGATGTTCTAGAAAGCAACCAACAGACTCTGAAACACGCCATAGAGCTCCGTGATTTCTGCAGATCTGTTGAAAATGTACTTAAGAAGCTCGATGATATTTCCCGAGCGGCTAATTCCTCAAATTTTGGACGTGATTTAAGAAGCGTGAAAAGCTTGATTAAAGATTTAGAAGTGAGTTCTGTTTCCATGAAAAATGAAGTTTTTTTAAAATGGAATGCCGGATAACATAATCATGTTGACTGATATTTATAGCTATAGTGTAGATAAGGGCTATAAATGATAGATTTAAAAGTAAAAAAGAAAAATAGAATACACTTTTTTAAAATTGAATCTATTAGCTTTAGAATTCTTTAATTACAGTATAAAAGCCATTAAAATTTTGAGAAGTATAATTCATCAATAAGAATGCAGATTGAATTAAAATTGGAAATTTGAATATCAATGAAACGATTATATTATTTAGTATTTAATATTGATTGTCTTCTTTCTTCCAAGATTTATAATCTTAGGAAATTCCATTATTTATCATTCCTAATCTTCAGCTTAATGAAAATCCAAAAAAGGTCATTTTTTTTTAAAAAACCCTTTTAAAATTAATTAATTTAAACATTTTAAAATTTAAAGCAAATAGTTATAAGTACAAGAAGAATTATAAGAAATTTCTCCATGCAGGTTTCATGCAGCAATATGTCAAATAATTATAATAAAGCTAAATTTTCGATGAACGTTTAGGACTATCTATTCACTGTTTTGTCGTTAAAATAAGTAATTCTAATATATTATACTTAAACGGATTGTAAAGTTTCAGAGTCTGCAAAATTTCAAAGTAAATTCTTCTTTGAATTGTTATGCAAAAATAAGTTTTTACCCAACAGCATTTTTAATTTTATTTTAGGTATTAGAAATGGAAAAAGAAATTGTCATATCCAAAGTTTTAAGCCTGATTAATCAAGGTGAAGATTTAATAGAAATGAATCCAGGAGAAGTTACAGTTAGAAAACTCATTGAAGAAATGCATCAAAAGTGATATGTTTACTTCTTATTATTATGTTTTTAACTCTTTACATGCCAACGGAACTGAAAATTACGCTTAAATCCTGCTAATATCTTCGTATTATGTCAATTTTTCCAATAATTTTTTTGACCAAGGAACACAAAGAACTTATAGCAAGCAGTGAATATTAGCTGAAGACAGGAATTCAAATTTTTTATTTATTCAGTAAATTAATTTATTTTAATCAATAATATTTTTTTTCCTTTTCGGGCTTCTTCTGCGCCATTACTATCTAATAGTATATAAATTAAATAAAGATTGATTGTTAATTTGAGGTTAAGGTTAATAAAAGGTTAATTTGATTCGATTTGTTTCATGCTTATATAAATGGGATTTTGCAATAAATTTTCCTCTTACTTGAATCTGTGTTATAGTTTTGAAATTCTGTACAATTTCTTCTGATGAGTACAATATTTCAAAATTTTAAGAACTTAATTATCAATTAATCGACAAATTTTAATTGAATTTGATTTCTTTTGAATGGAGACATCTGGTGAAAATTTGAAACGAATGTAATATTAAGATTTCGCATTGTCTATAATAATGAATTGTGAAATACAATAAAGGTATAAAAATTTTAAAGCATTCTTTTATTAGTTTGCTACAATACAGAAAATACTTTTTTAATCAAAAGAGAGTTACCAAAATTAAATTCGCAAAAGCTAGAAGCACTAAAACCAATAATATAAAGTAAATAACTCATAATAACCTTAAAAGAAAGATAGTTTTTGAGCATTAGTTGAAATTAAAATTCCATTTTGGGTAAAGTATTTCTATTAGTGCATTATGCTTTTAAAATATCGAGACTTTTGATGGGAGGGAAAAAACAACTTAAATCTGCTTTATAGTAAATAAGATGGCATTTTAAAAACGTTATTTTTTATTTACTTGGTATATACATATTATAATCTTATGCCTGAATGCTCTTTGTTATGACTTTATTTTAGATCAGAGGCAGTAGAATATCCAGTTTCTGAAAGAAGAGCGAAGTTAGAAACATGTCTCAGGTTTCACCAGTTCAAATCCGATGTCGATAGAGAACTAATGTGGATATCTGAACAAAGAACAGCTTTATCAACAATTACAACATGCAGAAATCTTTTAGAAGCACAAAAGTTCCAAAAGAAGATTGAAGTAAGACTCAGTCATCTTTATTGATATTTTTTCTCCAGAATGGATTATACAAATGTCAAATGATTATATTTCTTTTAGAATTTAGAAGTCTCCATTGAAAGTCATAAAAGTATTATCGAATGTCTTCAGAAGAAAGTACTGACTTTAGTGACTGAAGATGAATGTCCTGTTGATGTCACACAACCATGTGCAAAGATGCAAGAAGAATGGACGAATCTTCTTCGAGACTTTAACAGCCAAAAAGAAAAAGCATCCAATGCATTAAAAGCTCAGACAGTAAGACACAAAAATTTTACTATATATAATCAACCAAAAAGAAGATAAACCAAACGCACTGAAAAATCGAACAGAAATACTGATTAACTTAATTTTAATTATTCAATGAAAAAAGTTGTTTTAATACTCTAATGTTTTAATACTTAATCATTGCTTGAAAACTAAAATTTATGTTGGGTATTGAACAACAGTAAAATATCATCTTATTTAGAGTAAATTCATTTTTATTAATGAGTCAAATTGCATTTCATAAAAATATCTTTGTTTTTCGACGAACTATGATTGGGATTAACTGTCCAAGCTTCAAAATTTAATTCATTATGCTGAAGAACTTAATTATTTCCAAAATCGTTTTGCTTATTGCAGTCCATCTCATTTTGACATGTATTTTATCAGGCAATAGTTTTGATCTGTTTTTTTTTCTTAACTCAACAGTTTTTCTCAGAAGCTACTGAAATTGATGCATGGATAACTGAAAAGATGGAAACTTTGAGTAACACTGACTACGGGAAAGATGAAGACGCAGTAATAAAACTCTTAACTAAACACAAAGTAAGCCTGTTACTAAATGTAATGCTTAATATATATAAATATTTATTCTGTTTTTTTAGTGAATTGTTCAATAAAAAGGACTACAACAGAAGTAATTTTTGAAATTTGTTTTAGTTTTGGTATTAAAGTTTTATGTATTTTCAACGTTGATTCCAAAAGAAGAGATAAGTAAAAATAATAGAGAATGGATGAAAAAAGTTCATAGTGACATTTGCAGCAAAAGGCAAGCTTTTACTAGCTTTAGAGAGTCTTAGCAGACCAATTTAAAAGGAAATCTTAAATAAATAATAATTGATTCATTCTTAGGTAAAATTTATATTTAAAACCAATACACATTTTAATTAGGTTCATTCAAATAATAATACATTTTTATAGGCAAAATACTACATATCAGACCTGTGTTTTGTTCAAAACTGAACATAGAAATTTTAAATTATTTTCCAATTAACATCCACAAAGCTATATAAAACACCAATTAAGAAAAAAATTTCATCGTTGACTTGTGAATTGATAGTTTAAGGACTTTTAAAGTATATGGAAACGTATGTAAGGAACGCATTGTTGAATCGTGTACTAACTTTCAATTGACAAAGGAGTTATAAATGATGGTATTATTTCCTTGAATTAAAAAATAATAATTTACAGGAGGAGATTTTTAGAGTAAAAAGCCATGAATTCAAATGTATAAAGAAGTATGCCTAAATAACTTAAAATGCAATCACAATAGTATGCAAACTATAACTTCATAATAGCACAAACCGCAGGTATCGCAATACCTCACTCATAAATTCGATGTCCTCTGAAATTAAATTCCAGAGCAGTTATCTGTTTTTTATAATCTGACGAAGACAGAGATAGAATTTTTTGAAAGTTCCTCATATCTCGAGAAATTTCGAATCCTTGCATTTTCTATGCAATCATTTGGCGCCAAATTTGATCACAAAAAAATATCACAAAGTCAAATTTATCGCAATAATGGGCAGAAAGTTTATAAAGTCTTGATATATTTTTGGCTATAATATTCATGGAAATTTCTTATAGAGAAGAAATGCTTAGTATTAAGGTTTGATGTATGATCTGAGTGATATTGTTAACATTAACACTTAAATAAAATCTAATCTTGAATAGTGTGCAAGCACTTTTCTTCAACAATATAACTTTACTCACGTACATAAAAGAGAGTTTGAGAATTTCAAATCAACTGGAAATGTTATAAACAAGCTTAGAACAAAAACTTGTTTTTGTTAGTTTAAAAAAAAATTCTCTCATTTTTTTTTTTTTTTTTTGACATTTAATATTGCATTGCAGGCATTGGAGTTGGAAATTGATTCCTACCAAGGATTAGTGGATGAACTCGCAAACCAAGCTGAAGCTCTGATTGAATCAAATCATTCTGACTCAAAGATTATTAATAATAGAATGGTAAAAAACAGATAATACAAATTTTATCATTCATTTCATATACTTTTTTAAAGTTTCAAAAAGAATTTATTCTTTGATTGATATAGCTGAAGAATGTAATAAATTTTCATTTCTCCTACAGGAAGTTGTAAATCAAGAGATGAAGAATATACAAAAACTGTGCTCTGTGAAACGACAAAAATTGCTTGAATCAAAAGATAAACATGAATTTGAGAAAGAGACCGAAGAATTGAAAATTTGGATAAGTGAGCAAATGGCTGAAGCTACATCTGAAGACTTCGGAGAAGATTATGAGCATGTTCTAGTAAGTAAATTTATCAATAAAAATTACCACAATATGAAACAGTCACATCACCCACATATACAAAAAAAAAATTGAATTAATACGATAGTAATCATGTTGAAGCATCAGAAATAACTTTAAAAAACACCGATGCTCTATTCTTTCTAGTCACAAATATAGTCAGCACATTTATGAAATTGTTAAACTAGAAAGGCATTATTTTGAGCTAAAAGCTTAAATTAACAATTCCAGTAGAATGTGTTTGTCAATATGTCATCAGGTTGTATTTGACAGTATTTGTATTGATTATTTTGAGTTATGATATTGTTCATCAAGAATATGTTATCTCTTTGATTAAATATACTTAGTAAAGTACTTTCCACTTTTAACAAAACAGATTTATAGAGCTGCCTTGTTTTTCTTACTTGAAATTGTCAATATTTGATTATTAATGAATATGGACCATCTGTACAGAAAATAAAACTTTTTTGCTCATTTTTCTCATGTACATTATGAAATAATTTCTGTCTTCTTTTGTAAAGAACTTATTTGACTTGAATTGTTACATATTTGTAAAGAAATTTTTCTACCATTTTTCACTCATTTTCTGACCCTTTAGAGATTCAAAATTTTGCACACTTATGTGTTCAGAATGAAAATAGACTGTTCTACAATTTAAATATAACTAATCGATTACTTTAATTTTTGATACCATTCTAGTCGTGCCACCTCATAAAAAGATATATTTTTAGTAGCATCGTTAATAATGTTCCTAAGAAAAAAAATTCCAAGATGTTCTAATATTTATGATAAAGAAATGAACTAAAAATAATTTAAATAAAAAATTCTTTTTAGAACGCTAATTAAAAGTATGTTTTTCAGAATATACGTTATTAATTTCTTTTTTATTGTATTCCTTTTTACAAACTATGTTTTTCGTATTTCAGATTTTTGTATTAGCTAATTTATAAAGTATATTCAAATCGACAAAATCAAAGCAAACTTTATATTATTTATTTATTTGTTTTGCTGTCTTTTTTTCCTTATAAGAACAAATCATGAAATGTATGGCAAAATGTAAGAAAAATGCGATTTTTATTTCCTTTTCTTTCAGATTTTGAATCAAAATTTTGAGTTTTTCCGAGCAAAAGTGGAAGCCGGATCGAAACGAATTTTGCAGTATGAAGATTTCGCAAAGAGACTAATAAATAGTAATTGCTATTTCGTCAAAGATGTGCAAGCTGGTTTAGAGTTTTTAAGGTACTACGTAAATTATTTGGATTAGCATGCGCAAAATTTCTACTTAAAATTTATTACAATGTTTTCGCCTTTTCATATGTTTGTCAAATATTCTAAAAACAGTTTTTTCTGAGCTGTGCTGGTCTGAAGTTAATTAAAATTAGCGTCACATATTTTTGTATTTCCAATGTCTATATCTGAATGGAACTTGGAAAATTTTCCATGATTACTCCTAACTTATAATGTGATAAACTAAATAATTTTAAAGCGTCTTATAACAAACGCCATGAATGAATTTTTAATACAAAAAAATAATCTCTGCTAATAATAAGGAAGGACAAATCGTTTGACTCAGAGTTACTAAATTTGATTCAGATATGTATTTTGCAGGGTAGAAATAGGCATCTCGGTGCGATTTTTCTTGAAATTTTAATTAACTGAAAAACAAATATTTTTGTGTTTTTATAATAACCTCCAAAACAGTCGATGCACCAGAATTTGGTTTTTAATAAAATGTGAAAAACTGAAAAATTCTTTTTCTATCGATACCAATTTCATAATCATTCAAATCTTCTCTAAATTTTGGCATTTTTTTGTATAATTTTCATCAATAAATTTTATTACTGCAAGGAAATTTGACCTCTTTGTTGTTTCCTCAAATATTTAATCTTCTTTTGTTTGTTTGACATACTTTTGTAATTGAAAGTTAAGGAAGAAAGAATCCAGTTTAATATCAATATAATTTACATAAGAAATAAAACAGGGAAATAATTATACTACAAGAGTTCGAAGATGTACGAAACCGTATAATTAGGATTTTAAAACATTATGATGTCATGAGACTTGACTCCATTAAGATTATTCATCTACACACATTTGCTGCAGGAATCAAGAAATAAATTATGGGCATCCAGAATTTCCATATAACCAGATGGCCGCCAAAGGCGGTTACTCTTAAATAAAAGGTATCAGAATTAATTAAAAATATAAATGTTATCACTACTTTATAGACTTTCCATTTAGTCATCATCAATCTTTTTGATAATATGTCAATA
The DNA here is from genome assembly GCA_026543055.1 of Argiope trifasciata. Lineage (NCBI taxonomy): Eukaryota > Metazoa > Arthropoda > Arachnida > Araneae > Araneidae > Argiope > Argiope trifasciata. The sequence continues at coordinate 4,228,845 of JAPMOQ010033694.1, forward strand.
ATCTTAATTATTAGTCAGTTAAAGTCTTGTAAAAGAAGTCTCATTATATGATAGATATCTTGTGTTGTTTGCAATGTCAAATCGTTTGTCCTCATGTTAGAAGATCATCGAACTTCATATGCAGGTTATTATATTTGCTGTATTATGCGATTGCGTGAATTGAATCCATAATATCAAATATCTTTTGCAGCTATAAAGCAAAGCGCCAGTTCTCAGTAAAAAACTAAATGTTAAGATGCCTTTTGTTCACTTTTCAGTTAACACCCACTAGTCGTTATATTAGTAATATTTAAACGGCGTGGATTCATCCTAAGTCATTCAAATGAAAAAGTCCCTTTTTACGTTATCTTGAGCTGTGTGAGGTGTCAAATCTTTGTTTTCATGTAAGAAGCTCAATAGACTTCATATATAGTTTGTATATCTGGCTTGTGATTTTGTGAATTAAATTCGTTATTATCGTGAAAGGTTATCTTTTATCAGCATAAGCATAATCAGGTATAAATTTTCAAGAATAGAGAAAAATGCCATGAACTGAAAGCTTACCAAATTTAAATTGTTATCACCTTTTAAAACTTTTCAAAATTTAAATCATCATTTTCTTTTTTTTATTCTCTTTTTTTTATCTCAAAAATATTCTAGACTTGATCATGGAAATAAAAAAGCATTTCTTATTACAAATTCATTAAAGTGCTTTGAATAATAAAAATTTAATTTCAAATTTTGATTCAGTACATAATTATATAACAGAATTCCCATATAACATAATAACAATATAGCCATGTATTAACTGAATATTTATTAATAAATGGTTTGTGAAAAGATATTGTTTCTAAATCATCATCTATCATTGATGTACCTTTTAAATGGCATTTTAATTAATCTCAGAAGTAAAAAAAAAGTCTTGACACCAGTCGATATTCTGCCTAATCAGCAGTTGCTTTAGTAAAGATACCATCATTATAAAGAAGGAAAGGAAAGCATCGTTTCTGCCCAACTTACATTCATTATCTATGACGTAAAATTTAAGATATGCATGTTTCCTTCTCGACATATTGTTGGCTGGTGACTAAATTTGTTTGTTCTACAAGGACCTAATGCAAAAACAGCTTAAGTTACATATAACAACCTTTTATTTATTGAAAATCGGGAATTAACTCTTTTAAATAACGAATATCAAATATCACTGTGATATATAAGATAAGTTTCACAAAACTTTCTTTCATTATTTTTGTTCCATTTTAGTGCTCGTTGGTCAGAACTCGTGGAAAGCATCGAAATTAGAGCTTTTAAGATGGAAGCAGCTGCTGAAATTCATCGTTATCATCGAGATGTTACAGATTTATTGTCACGTATCCACGGCCATTACAGAATTATTCCCCAAGACCTCGGAAATAACCTCATTCATGCCCAAGATCTCATTAAAAAGCATGATAATATTGAAAATGAACTTTTAGGCTTGGAAGCTCAAGTAAGAATTTTTTAAATTGCTTCTACTAAAATGCAGAAATATGAAAAAGTGCGTCATTTTAAGCAATAAAAAATTAGCTGTTTTAATTTAATAAAGGTTTATGCGAAATTAAAAAAAGTCTTTAACTTATTTTTTGCATATAAAAATGATAATAAAATGTTAAAGCTGCTGTTCAGATTAAGACGGTATTTAAAAAACAATTCTATGATTTGTTATTAGTTAAAAACTTCTTTTAATGCATAATTGCCTTTTCATATATTTTTTTAAATTAATTTTCATTGTTGGTTACACGTCTAAATTAAAATAAAATCCTAGAATAACTATTATTACATCTTATTAAAAAGTTAAAACAAGGCTTCCACTTTAATAAATTAATTCAATAAATGTTTTATTTTATTTTTAAACATAGATTATTGAAAAGAAACCATTGTTGAAACTATTTTTTCCATCTTTATCAAGACGTACTTATTAATTTCTTAATTTAAACTGTAATCTGTTTGAATTTCAGGTTCATCTCTTGTTACAAGATAGCCAACGTCTTCAAGAAGCTTACCCTGGTGGAAATGAAGAACATATTCAGATGCAGCTGGCACTGGTGATTGAAAATTGGAACCTTCTTCAGCAGAAAGTTTCCAGCCGCAAAGTTCAACTTTTGACAGCTCAAAGGATTCATAAATTCATATTTACGGTAACAAAAGATTTATGATTAAATTATATTTCTTCAAAATATTAATTATCCTTTTGTTTATTTTCTTTTGTTTGGTGCAGAATTATAAACAATGGCTCATGTGCCAGAAAAATCCAAGCAATGCAATCAAAATAAGTTACATTATATAATTATTCATGCAGTGTTTACATCTATACTTATAATGAAGATGAATGTTTGAGTGTGTATGCTGGAGTTCTACAGAGCAGATTGTTTAACCTGCAGTTACCAGATTTGTCACATATATGCTTTGAAGATTGAAAATGAGCACTTTGGATCAATTTGTTTGAAATTTTAACTAGAAATTTTAATAAATTAAAAATTAATCTGAATGTTGGCGTTTTTCCACGCTGATTTTCGAAAATATTACAGTTCAAAATATAAATTTGTCACCATTTTAAAATCTTTTAAATGATGCCAACTTAAAAGTTTTGCAAATTCTTTTCTGAATGTTGACAATTTTTAAAAATATTTTCTCCTAATTTTCAATGACAGATTATATTGTTGTCCTAAAATTCATATCATTTTCATTGTTTCGTCAAGAATTTAATTGTATGAATTTCTTCTAATGTTGAAAGCTAAGTAAGAAAGATTCTGTTTAACATCTTCACAGTTTACAAGACAAAAAAGTTACAATACCTCGAAATTAACGAGATAGATGAACCAGATATCAATGGTTTTAAAGCGCTATGATGTTATGGGATTATGTCCATTAGAAAGGTTCATCAATGCAATACACACAGTAAAATGATTTAAGAAAGAGAGTTAAAATAACACGGCATTGAAGTCAAGCAATTTCATGGAATAAGGGACATGAAGTTATATCTAAACAATTTATCCGATAACAAGTATAATCAATATTGCTGGCGAATTATCTGCTTGACAGAGGTGACTAGTAATCAAAAGACGCTGTTTTTCTTCAAACACTAGATTTTTCTCCAGATATAATTTGATTATTTAATGGTATCCTATTAAACTAACTAACCCGGCTTTTAGACCATGTGTTAAATTTGAGTCATATTTTAGAAGTATTAAAGTTTTCCATTACATTCCACACAAAAGATTGATTTGCTAGAGTAGCATCACATTTTAAGGCTCTACATGAAATGTTTGGGTGGATTTCCTAACAAAGAATTTAAGGAGTTACAGCATTTAAGCATTTGAGAAAGCGATTATATGTCAAATATTTATATCAGCATTCGTTGAATTAGCACTTATTGAAAGTGCTCTTGTTGGCAGACACGATGAAAACGTGAAACCAATACCTGAAGACACTGATTTCATATCTTAACCATTCAGTGAAGTTAACATGAAGAATATGGCATTCAGAACAAGAAACCAATATATTCAACTGTCTATTGTAAGATCACAGGGAAGAACTATTTGACACAATGTAATTTTAAATGAAATAAATATTTTAATTATTTTTATTCTAAAAAGACTTTATGCGGTGCCCTCTAATTTAATTTCAAGTAAACAAGTTTCAAGTAAAAAGCAATTTTGTGTTAGATAAGACAAACGCTTATGTATGCGTTGTTTTGTATGAATCTTATATAATTTTCCGTTTCACCCTAGTTTTTGAGTGCAATAAAACAGTTTTGGATGCTTAGTTTATCGCTTATTCTTTTATGAATAAACAATTATTAATAAGCTTCCAATCATTTTCCTGGATCTGCTTTTCCTCGTAGTATTCGAGAATCCTCATCCTGTCTTTTTCATCTTCATACTTTTTTTGAGCGAGATAAAACTTTCATTTGATATTTAGTTTATTATTTTCTTATAAAATCATTTATGAATAAATTATTATTGATATTGTGTATTGTCTTACGATCATTTTTACGAGCTGCTTTTGTCTGAAGGTACGAGAAGAAGAGACCTGGGCAAAGGAAATCTGCCTAGAATTGCAATCAGAGCTAATCGTACGGGACGTTCAACAAGTCGAAAATGATTTCAAGATTTTAGGAGCCGACATCGAAAATCATCTGGGTCGTTTCAAAAAGTTGATGGAAGAAGGAAATTCTTTATTAGAATTCGATATTTTCAAGTCGCAGGTAATTCAAATATGTCAAAGATGAAAAGAAAAAGATTTAGTTCCATTTTTCCTGTATTCATATTGTAGGCAAATAATTTTTAAGGAAATTTCTTTACCTCAAAACGTAATATGTTAACCATGATCAATAATTTTTATCGAATTTTATATAAATAATATCTAAATACGTTCTTGATTATTAAATGAACATATCTTTTTTATATTTGAATTGAAATAAAACATAGTTTTTGCTTACTTTTGCTTTTATAATTGATGTTTGAACCTTATTTTCATTCTTTTGTCATGTTTTCTAGTTCTTTAAATAACATACGTTAAAACTTGAAAACTAATACTTTAGTATATTGTTTGTAATCAATACCGAAGACAAGGTGAATATCTCTCTTAAATGTCCTGTAACTGATATCTCTACAAATGATAACGTATTTTATTATAGAAGTATTTGCAATAAATCTTCAAAAGTACCAAAAAGAATTTTAATTTTTAGTATTACTCCTTAAATTTATATTATTGCCAAAAATCTTTTAATAAGTTTTATCCATTTTTTATAGATGAATCATTCATTTGTCCTATGAAGCCACCATGAGTTTTTGAAAAACTGATTTGAGTTAAAACAGAGCAAAGTTCTTTATAGTTCCCGTTTATATTAATGTTAAATAGCGTTTATAATTTAGTCATTCCATTTCTACAAAGATGAACTAAATGCATATTTTTTGAGAAATTCATGCATTCAAGGGCTAATTTGAATTTTATATAGGCATTTTAAAAAATCTGTTATATTTTTATTCTTAATACACTTGATTATTGAATTCTTTATGTTAATTATATAGCTCTCATAAAAAGAATTGCCATAAAAATAGATTTGCTTTGTTTTTAGATTGAAGAAAAATTGAAATCTTTGTCAAACATTGAAACTCGAGTGAGAGAGACATGGGAGAACAGATCTAAATCTGTACAACAAAAGAAAGATATTTTCCTATTTTTCCTCGAAGCAAAGCAGATCCAAATTTCATTGGCTCAAAGGGAGGTAATGTTAAATATTGTTGCTTAAAAATATTTTCTGAGTTTAACTTGTGCCAATCATGTATTGGAGAAAGGTATCAACTTGGCTTAAGGTTCGAAATTTCTTTCCTAGGTTCAATTGTGTGGTAGCGAAAGAAAGGAAACTGTAGAAGACATCGAAAATGCATTAAAGAAGCACCAAGAATTTCAAAAGAATTTGGATGCTCAAGACGAAAAAGTAAGTTACTTTTAATCAAGTATTCCAAATTTGAATAAATAATTGCTCCATACAAAGAAGTACTTTTAGCTGCAACAATTAGTTTGAACTGAGAAACGAGTCAGCTAATACGTTCCCAAACTACTTGAAACTAATGTTTAGTTAATGACTTAACGATGATTTAAATTCTTACCTCTTTAAGACATCTGTTGCTTATGTAATAAATATAATGACTTTAAAAGTACTATCTGGTATTTGGCAAATAATTTTTGTTTGAAAATAAGATTTTACAACTGTTGTCTTAAAAAAGACCAAATTATATTTGCTGAATTTGTAAGCTTGTTTTTTTTTTTTTTTTAGCTGATGAAGCACATGCTACATTCTTTAAAAGTGGTTTTAAATTCACGAAAAACTTATATGAAGAAGATTTCATGTTTTTAGCTTTCATAATCGTGAATTTTCAAAGCATCATTTAGCGTTTTTTTTCTTCAATTTCAGTTTATCTAATTTGATGTCTAATGATTTTATGAATACGAAATATCTAATATCTGAAAATTTTGTAAGAGAAAAATTTTAGGACAAGAAAGTCAATAAACAGCTATAGCTACTATAGTTTCAGTTATAGATATATTTCAGATATTTTTTCTTTTTTGAAGTATTTAAGGCTAAATTTTAGCTTATTGATATGGAAAGAGAAATACAAGTTAAAAACTACCTTAGTAACACACCACACACAAAATATTAGTTTTATCATGATAAAAATAATTTCAAAAATTATATGCAATTTGTATCTTTCTTAACATTAATTTTAAAGAAAAGAGAAAGAAAATAGTATATTGATATGCATACTTTTTTCAGTTTATGAACTGGAAGCAACAAGGTGAAAATATTTTGAAGCAAGGAACAGATGAGGCAGAGAAAATTGTGAAAAAAATACAAGATTTATCTGAAAGGTAATGAATAACAAAGTTTTATTTATGAATGTCAAATATAAAGTTTATCCTTGTCCCAATCTATTTAAAACTTTTTAGAAACATTTTCTGTCAGAGTTCAAAATTGAAAATTTTGTGATAGAAATCATTGCAGGCGCACAAACGAAGACTAAGTGTGGCAAACAATAAAAATGCAAAAATGCACCCCCCACCCTTTTAAAACTTTAATGAGCAATGCGTTGTAATGTGATAAATTTGAAATGTGTCTGGTAGTACTCTATTTGAAAACATCGTGTAAAGATGTGGTTAATATAAATATTTCTAAAGCGTGTGTGAAAAGTTTTCTTGATTCCTAACATTTTTATCTTTGACACTTAAAAAATTTTTGATTTTTAATTCTGAAATGATCATTGAATAATTAAATATAAATGAAGAAATTTAATATAATTATAAAATTATCAAATATAGGAAATTCAGCATTGAAAAATGATGATATTCAGTCAAGTAGCTTCAACTCATATAATATCGAATTCATTATGTAATACAGTTTTCAGTCGCACTATATATCTTAAGTATTGTTTATGAAATTTAGTTCTAGGATAAAATTTATATAAAAAGTGTGGGAAATGATGAATCTATGACATAGACGTTCCAGCCATCTGGTTTAATCAATCATATGTCCGACAGGCATTCTATCTAAAAGATGAAAGGAAACACTGTAGCTGTCGTTTGCAATAATCACGGATGTAACGATCAATTGATTAGTATAAAACAGTTCTCCAGTATCTAAATACAAAATCTGCCGATTCTTGAGATCAATAATTTACATGCAGTGATCAATTTCAATAGTCGGATGGGAAAGTCTAAGGCAACTAATAAGATCAAAGGAGAATAGACCCCTATTTTCCTTAGATCGTTACTTTCAATGAGCAAATGGCTCTATGCAAAAAAAAATGTTAGTTTCCTGCATTGCATGCTGAGTATGAAAGAAAAATACGCTCAACTGAAAAATTATGATTATTTTCCCTAATGAAGTCAGCGGAAAGCTGCAGATATGTTAATATTTCCCAACCATTCCTTAAGTAATCGTTGAAATCTAGGAATGATATTGAATATGCAGCTCGGAAGAATGACAATTTGATACGTAAAAGAAATCGGTCTGGGAAGAATGGTTCATGGAATATATGTTAGAGGAGTGATTTCTCAACAAGAAAGAAAAGGGCAGTTGCTTCTTCAGAAGACTGAAAGTTTTGGCTTGCACCCAAGCAGCCTCTACTGTTGTAAATAATTTATTTTCATACTTTATTCAAAGTGAAAGTTTAATTTTTTAAAGAAATTTGTTAAATATGGGAAAGATTATGGCATTATTTATGGTAAACAATAGCTTCCACCACACAGCAACAATGGTTTTGCAACCTATGCACAGAAAAATATTGTGTATTCATTTCTAAACCAGTAGAATGGTGGTTATGAATTTTAAAAAATCAGCGTTTTAGCAATAAGGTTAGTGGTTTCTTTTTTGAATACGATTCTTATAAACAATTTAAGAGCTAACGCGAATCATAGGTGGCCTGGTGGTAAGGTCTCGGCTTCGGAACTGGAGGGTTTCAGGTTCGAGACTCGATTCCACCGAAGAACCGTCGTGTGTGGGGGTCTCTTGCACGTTAAATCTGTCAGGCCAAACGTCCTCCCGCTGGTGTGGAGTGGTGTGGAGAGGGGGATGCCAGTTCAGGTGTCGTCCTCGTCATCTGACGGTGGTTCAAAAGTACGAGGTCCGTCCCAAAATAGCCCTCGTGTTGCTTTAAAACGGGACGTTAATATAACTAAACTAAACTAAACGAGAATCATAAGCATTTAAGGACTAACTTGAATTTAGATTTGCACTACCTTAGAGGCTTTTCGCTTAGCCAAGTATTCTATAAAAATTATAATATTTCTTTTATAAACCACAATAATTTTTAAAGGTCTTTCTAAATAAATATGAAATAAAAATCAAAGAACAAGTAATGCTAACAACAGCAATAAGAAAGTTGATTTAGCCTCCGAAATTTCTTTATGAAATATTCGATTTTACTTCTTAAGTTTTTGATGACAATTTAAGTCCATTCCATTTTTCAGGAGGAAACGTCTTATAGAATTCAGTTCAGACAGAACTAGGACATTAACTGAAGCATTACAACAAGCAAAATTTAAAAGAGACTCAATTGAAGTAAGCTTTATAAAAATTCTTCAAAATTTTATTTCATAATTTGAAATTTGATGTGAGCCATGTTTCATAATTATTTTAGAGCTATGATGTACATATATAAAACAGAGAATATAGAGAAATTTGGAAAAAGATTTTCAAATTTATAAATCAACTCTTGAAACGAATCTAACTCCCTAAAGGACATTGTTTATGATATTGATATTCTCTCAATGAAATTTAGTAGTTAAAATATTAAATACTTCATTCTTAACTTTAAAAAATATCCTATTTGGATAATAACACCCTAATGGAAAGGAGAGATTGTTACTTTAATAAGGTCTACACAAAAATAAATGCAAAGAAACGTCTACTTAAAACTTGCCTTATGAAATGATTCCACGGACACTAAGAAAATAGGCTCACAAATCCTCTGAATAGCTATTTAACTATATCCAACTTTTTAACCAGACTGAATATATTCTTAAGCTATTTATCATCAATTCAGATAGATATCAATAAAACGCATAAAATAAGACTTAAAATGTCCCTCTCAAAATGTACTATATTGTATGGCACCCTGCATGCAATCGCTCGTTAAGGGTTTTTAATCATAATGTTCTGAAATAATATTCCATTGGTTCCATATAATATTTAATTGGTAATTAGCCAAATATACTGTATTTTAGTATCCCAATCCCAATCAAGCAGCAGAAATATGGATGAAAAATGGCCTGACTCAAAATACCAGCTCTGGCTTCTTTTGGGCGTACATCAATGGTGGTGTTGCCTGCTTAAAGAGCCTGTTGCCATTGACTGGAAACAACTTTGTTAGAGTAATTGCTGATGAGCCTGTAAAGGCTATTTTGTGTAAACTGCAGTGCCCATATTGCTAAATTGCTGTTTAAGGCGAAGTGGTCATTCAGTTTTACAAACGTTCAGTACAAGGAATGGTATTTATTATAGACCTACTAGGTTTCTTAAAATCATATATGCAATCTTCCAAACAGAACAGTACGAGCATGATTATATAGATTCAAACAAAATGGCAATACTGAGGCATTCCTTAGAATAGTAAAGCATTGTATCACATAAGCTTTAAATAACAAGAACATTCTGTCCGATGGTGATGTGACATGCCATCAAAGGAACAAGTTAATCAGATTCTCTCTTACTACCCTTGTAGTTAACCTAGAATCTAAAAATTGAGCAATTTCAGAACTTTTTCATTATGTGCAAATTCAGTTTTTAAAAATAAATTTAACAAATAGGACATTTTCTAAATCAATATTTTCTTGTAATTTTATTTTGCATAACTTCCAAAAATTATTTGTTATAACGTTTTTTTACAGGCTGAAGCATGGATACAAGACAAGAAAACTAAACTTCGTCACGTGCTGAAGGATTATCATAAATTAAGTGATGAAGAAAAGATAAAATGTCTGCAAAAACAATTGGCAGTTCAAGCTGAGTTGGATGCACATGAGCCTTTTATAAATAATTTGATTCAGGTAATTTGTTTATAACTATTTTTTATTTGAATTCTGTTTTTTCTTTCTTTCGCTATTAATTGTTTTGGTTATAGATGGCCAAAAGAATGAAAAAAAAATCAAAAAGATCGGAATATGGTTTATTTCTGGATTAGAAATTATTCATTCTGGAAAATGATTCTTTTATAATTTTTTATGGTTTTTAAATAGATATAATGGAATTTAAATTAATATCAATTTAAGCAGCCCATATATTTGTATATTATTTTAATGAAATTTTAATTTTGAAAATAAATTTCTTGTATTTAGTTCCTTCACAAATGTGATATTCAAAAATTTTTAACATCTCAAAATAAATGATAAATATTTTTTTAACTGATGGTTGTTTTTACATCTTCAAAGCATTTCCTTCCCTTTTTATGTATGCTTTTCTGCAAAAAAATATGACAACTCAAAATAAGAGTTTAGTTTAGAATAATTCCGTTTTAATGATCTACCAAACATTCTAATACAAAAAAATTAAAAACTCAAATTTCTGGATTTCTTTTTCAAAATTTTCTATATTTTACTGATGATAACTGAAACATAACAGTCTTTCTGTAATCCGGCAGATATCATGCCAGATAATCATGCATTTTATTTCTAAAAATAAAGGTTTAAGACTGATTTGTTCATGACAATATTGTCTTAAAAATAAATATAAGGTATTTTAAAAACAAATGCAGTATTGCTGTTCCAATATATGATTTAAAATATTGACAAGATCTTAATACGATCTTTTGTAGAAATTGTCAGATGTAATTAGAGATATAAAAAATTATACTTGGCACAGTAATCATGAAAAGCAGATAAGCCGTCTGACTCATATCACCATTTATTTATTTCGGTTCAGTTGGTTTTATCATGAATAGTTTTATTTTCGATAAAGTGTGTAACTAAAGAAAACAAAGATTCTAAGTTTTATTACAAGTATGAAAATATGTCGACTGAATTCACAAACCATTTCAGAAATATTTTAATTTTATCTCGTTTTTAGAAAAATAAAGTCATAATAGAATAAAGAATAGTCTCGCTTTTAGAATAGTCTGACGGCCGCAAAAACAATTGTTTTTCGATCTTTGGCTAAATTGTTACTAAGCAAGCAGTTTGATATTGAATTTGAGCAAGCAGTTATTTTGAAAAATCAATTTTGTTTCTAAAATTACAAGAAAGGGGGAGTTCCTCCTTCTCTAACTTTGACTTTTTGATAAATGAATATGAGTTCGAGGACTTTCATTTTTGAAGAGACTTGAAAACACTGAACAATGAAAATAGGAATCTTCATTTTTCTAAATGTTTCTAAAAGTGATAATTTTAACTCTACACCAATAATATTTTTTCCGGTTTATGGAAATTTTACTACATATTAGATAAAAATTTGAGATCTTCAATGGTTTCAATGTAATTTGTGTGTTTTTTTCAGCAAAGGCACAATTTTTCAGCAGATTCAGAGATGCAAACCAGAGTACAACTTATTATGGAAGATTGGGAGGAAGTGAAAAGCAATGCTGCTCAGATAGGAAATGACCTATCACAGGCCAGGGACATGTTGCGTATCCATGATCTGTTTGAAAAGACAGAAATGTGGATTAAAGAGAAGGTATTTTTCGTTTCATAAAAAAGTTCCATCCTGAAAGATTTGCTTTGTGTCATTTAAATCAAATTACCCCTTTTATTATTATCCATGCATTATTTTTATTTAATTCTCATTAATCCATAAGAATGATATTAAAAATAATTAACATTTTAGAATAAATAATGATTTTTGTTACAAATTACTTGTCTCTTTACATTTTTAAAGAAATTAGCATCTTAGAACAAATAATTAATGTATTAAATGTAATTAGTTTTTTGAATAAATAATTTATATTTTCAAAAAGCAATTAGCATTTAAAATAAATTATTAAAAAATAAATATATCTTAATCTTTTTAAAGAATATCTTAAGATCTTTTGCACATTTTTTTATGAAAGCATGCTAACTTGAGGTTAATTGAATGTCGAACAACAACACATAAAAATTTATAACTAAGTGATATAATTACATAGTTAATAGTATTTAATACAATAAAGAATTTTTAGGAGGTTTAATCATGCTGAAAACGCGATAAATTAACAAATTAGCATTTCAAAAAATGATCCTTACTTTCTCTTAATACTTAATGAGAAAATCTTGAAATCTTTATAAAAAACCCATATAAGAAAAGAAACTTTCTACTAACTTGAAAATTCAATGAACTAAGTGCATGAAATCTGTCATATGGATTTAACAACGAAATTGCAAATCTGTATCAAATTTTAGACTACATTTGCAACTGTCTGTCATCATATAGACGACTATCTATGTTTCTGTCTGACAGAGACATTTTTGATATACGGAGTAGAAGGCTTAACACATCATTAGATAGGATTGCAACTTTAAAACAAATAGAAATGAATTCTAGTAACTGTTTCAATCTTCAGAAAATGGATTAAGTCATATGAAATAGTAAGAGAAGTTTTAAAAAAAAAGAAATTTTAATCCTCCATATTTTTGGCGAATTATTTAAAATGAAAAAAACTAATTTAAAATGATAAAATAAAAATAATTTATACTTCCCATTTCCATCAGTCTTAGTTGTAATTTAAAAAACTACGCGATTCACTTGAAGGTCACCAGTCTTATTCATATAAAAAAAATTAATTAAGATGATTTACAAAACGGCATTTCATACTTAAAATTTAATGATTTTGCATAACTAGAAAAATAAAACATTACAATTCAAAGTATTTGTTTTTTCTCTTTTTCTTAATCGCGCTTGAAGAAAATATTATTTTAATAGTCGAATGCTTGACTTCAAAATTGAGATTTCATCACGTTTTAAGTTTGAGGAGAGGATCATGGAGTTCTTGAAATCAAGGCTCTTAAACTCCAGACATAACAAATGAATGGAGTAATGACATGGAAATGAAATTACTTACTACGTGGTTGTGTTAAAATAATAAAAAGTTTGAGACAGGAAAAAAAAAAAACATTCTCAGAATCATGTTTATCTGTGAACACAGTAACTTCAGAATGTGGTCATTACACAAAAAATGTTGGTATGTATCATGTTTATATTTGACATGTTTATATTTGAATTTTAGGAAATTTGTGGGTCAAAGTAGGTTTGAGCGGAAGGACTTAAAACCACAATGTGATGGATAAATAAAATTTAACAAATCTACAAAAAATCTTCTTTACATCGCCTTTGTTGAATTGTATGAAAGTTTTAATCAATTATGTTAAAGGGTGAACGGCCAATCTGTCTTAGTGAAAAGATATTCGTAAACGGCACTGTATCAAAATGCTTACTCGATTTTGTTAACCGTTTTGAAGAAACGAAGCCCAAACCGCGTTATATTTGCGTTGTCTTTAAAACGCTGCTTACTCTCCATATTAAAAAGAAAATATTCTATACATGTGATAACTTTAATTCATCCGCATTTTTAAAAATAATTATTTACTTAATTTACTTTCAAACTTCATTTTAACTTCTTACTAGTACGTAATTTTGTTCCCATGCTTCTCCAGGCCTGATTTCTGTAACTTCAACTTTTCCATATTAAGCTGCCATGTATCGTGAAAATCTCGTGGCTAGACACATATAGTTGCTTGATCTACTAAATTTTGTGAAAATTCCATTTTTAAATTGTATATGCTCAGAATACGTCCCGACAACTTCTTTTTCCTTTTTTAAAAAATTTGCTATGCAGAGTTGGTCCCATCCTGGACATTAACAAAAAACTTCTAATACTTCTTGAAAGATTGAAAAATTTGATTAATCACGAGAAAGAATAATAAAACTGTGATTTTAAATTAACTTCATTATCGCTAATTTACTGGTCTTAATTACACTCATTTTGCATTGAATATTACATATATTATTAATCATATTATTTATTTTCTTCGTGTTTTGATTTATTTTCAATGAAAATAATATAAATAGTTAATGCGTTTATTCATATTCTTACTGCTACTCCATTCAGTGAGAATAATAGATATGTTTATTTGGTGCATGCCATTGTTTTGTATATGAAAAAAACTTTTTAACTGAGAAAATCAAAGGAAAACTAATACGAAAATTAAAACTAGTTTCAACAAAAAGATTTTTTTTTTCATCTGAAAATGGTATAAAGATTCTTAGTAAATTAGTTACTTAAATTTATATTGGAAACTTCAAAATTGTTAATATAAGAGAAAACAGTGACAGAACATAAGTCATTATTTCCGCTACTTTAAAACGATTTTTATTCGTGCGTTTGAGCGTTTGGCTACACAATTACAATCAGTTTTGACCACCATCTATGAATGACATTTTTATAAGGAAGTAATGCGAACAGGTCGAGAAAAGAAAATTCTTGATTTTTAGCAATATGTATTCATTTATCCTATTTTTGATTTTTAGCAAAACATTTCCTCGTTTTACAAATTCTAATTTCATTCGTGTCATTTCTGGCTTCCTTTAAAAGAAAATAACAAAAACAGTCACTTCAACATTAGATAATTATATTCCACGCTTAAAAAATAATTAGAGTGTTCACAAATTAGTCGAATCATTTCGCTTCCCTATTAATTTCATACCTTTTTTTATTCAGGTTGAATTTTTAAACTTATCTAAATAAATAGATCATTTACCTTGCAAAAATAGCTAACAATTTCTAAGGCCAGTTTACCTTGAAATCTGATCTCGAATATTAATGCAATCACTTCGGAAGTTCGTAAAACTTGATATGAGAGTTGTTTACTTTTTTGTTAGCTCAAACAATTTTTGAAAACCTTGTGTTTTTGTTTTTCATTCAATTATAAAATCAATTCAAGGTATTTATTAACAAATTTGTATAATTAAGCAATAATATTAATTTATAAAAGCAATTAAATTATCATTTCAATTTATTACAACCAAACGATTTTCAACCTTTTTTGATAAATTATAAACATAAATTAAAACTATATAAGATTTATAAAATAATTCATTTCTTATGATTAAAAAATATTTAAAAACCAGCGAATATAGCCTCCACGAAACTTCCCACAAAACTCTATACCCTCTATTAAATGTACTTGCATGTTATTAAATACATGACATTAAAAAACAAGTCAGGGAAGAGCCCGTTAGAGTGCAATTTTATGCGATTAATTGCTGAAATGCATTTTAGTACAAAACTATCAAAAAACTGACTGTGTATTTTGAACGCCTTTTTTCCGACCAATTAAAATCAAAATCTGATACAGAACTATGATAGCAGTCATAAAAACAATTAAGTAATTTCGTTTTTAAGTTATCGCGTTACCTGCTTGTGAAAGTGCAAACCGACAAACGTTTTCAAGGATTTGTTTTCAAATTTGATGCATATCTGTCTTTTATATGTTAAAAGGGTGTATCAAATATTATCCATCTTCGTTTTGTAGTTATTGTGTTAGATTATATTGACTCAGCCGGGCATACAGACATTCTCCGAATGGATTTTGTTCAAAATTTGATAGAAATCTGCGAATAAGGCTTAGAGACCCTATACCAAATACAATTCTTCTAGACCACATTAACTTGTAATTTCTCAAATTTTTGAGTCGCAGACAGACAATTTTCATAAATGTATTTTTCAGACTAAGGACAGGAGGTCTGAAACGTGTGGATTCGTTAAAATCTCGAATTAAACTTTTTTTGTCGATTATAATAATTTTTATTTGTATACAAAAAAGTAATTATGCTTAAAATGATTTACCGACAGTTTTAGAATAATTTAAATCTCTGAAAACTTGAATCCTCTACAATATCTTTCGAAGAATAGAACCATTTCTCAAATATTTGAGAAGAATTTTTCCCCTGTTTATAAAAGCTTCTATTCTTCTTTATTAAGAAGATTAATTCATTTAAAACCAGTTGAATATTTTATAATTTTTATTAAATGAAAGATTGGAACATTGAATGAAACATTAAATGAAATATTTTATAATTATTTTCTTCATCGTATTTTCATAAAAATATTTAAAACATTTTATATACTTTTTATACAGCCTATTTCCTATTTTTTAAGGTTGAATTTGGCAATGGATTTTATACTCTCTTCTTGACTTGCTAGAATTATCAAACTATGTATTCTAATGTATTTTCGATGACGATACATTAATTATATTTTCAGAATTTGGTATCAGTTAATAGATTAGTTTAACTTTAATTTCTTGTGTTTAGTTCTACCTGGTAGTGAAGTTGAAAAAATATATTTCATGATTTTATTTATAAAATGTTATTTGTTTTAAAAAATAATAAATAATGTATCCGAAATGTAGAAAGTAATTAAAACAAAAATAATTCTGGTTTTAAAAACATTTAATGAAATACATTTTCAAAATGTTTTCATTAACTTATTTTTAATAGAATTTTCGTATTTCGATGTTTTTATTCAACTAGTGATAAGTTTTAACATAAGTCAAATGAATTTAGTATGCTAATGAAAAAGGTTTGATATTATTTTGGAATCTTTATTATTATTTTTTTATTTGAGATAAAAAGTGGTTTGATTTTGAAGAAGTCAACAAATCTTTAATGAGCGAAGAAATTTGATAAATTTAATAGAGTAAAAAAGAAAAACGTTGAAATACATTTTTTCAAATTTTAACTATTTCGGTTTTAATGCTTTTTCTTAAAAAATTCTTTTGTACATCATATATTTTTAGAATAACCTTCAAAATGACAGATCAGATTTCATTTGAGTGAATCTTCATTTTACTCTTAGAGAAGCACTAATCATATAAACAATCTTGTTTTAATTTTTTCAAGGAAGTCTTAATTTCTTAAAATGTATCACTCTAGATTTTCTCAACAATCTGTTTATTGCAAGTTGTGATACAGTGTGTTTCAAGGGGTGGTTTAAGAAAGATTAAACAAACAAAAATAATATTTGTTTCTGTAGGAATTGATTTTGTTGTAATATCTTTGATGCATGTCCTAATAGAAATCACAGGTATATAAATTACGGACAGCAACGAAAATGTTTATTTTGATATTTAGAGCTTCTTTATAAAACATCAAGATATTCATGATCAAGAAATTACATAAATCTGTAACTGTAAAATTGTTATGATAAAAATGCACAAAAAAATACTACTTTTTACAGATAAATTTCAAAAGTAAAGCTATAATAAATATGATTATTAAAATAATGAATTAACCCAATATTAGACAACAAATATTATTTTTAAATATACATTGTTATAATTATATTTTTTCCACTAGATAAAAATATGATAAAGCGTCTTCATTTAGATTTTTTTTTTCTAAATTAAATGTATAAAAATATTACACTAATAGAATTTTAATATTTAGAATTCTTTGCACAAACGTGCATTTAAGAATATATATAATGCCTAATAATTTAATTTCATAAATTCATTGTGTGATTCAATAGTTATATTAAAAATAATTTTTTTCATACCATAGGAGTTGATGATTCAAGCAAATGAAGTTGGGAAAGATTATGAACATTGTATAAATCTCCAGAACAAATTAGATGATGCGTATTCGGTAAGTTCTGTTTGTAAAATTTTCATGAGGATATCGACATGGCATCATAGTACTTAATTATTGATTAATTAAATATTGAAAATGAATCCTGAGAATAAAACCATGTAAACTATAATCTTAAAAAATCATTGAAACCTTTGAAAATATGAATTTTTTAAAAAGTCTTTGTTTGGAAATTTGCCCTCAAATTTAATTCGAACTATGAAAAATAAAAAAATTTCAAACTCTAATATCTTCATTTTTGTAAATGATCAAAATACAGAGATTTTTTTTTGTATCTGCCAGGCACTGAATAATCCACATTTTATGAGGAATACGGAAATTAATCCAATACTACAAGTGTTGAGAACAAAACTTTTTTTAAATTCATGTTTCAGATCTCAAATTGCATCTATAACTTAATGTGTTAACTCATACGTTGCAATCCATATACCGAACAACCTAGCAATTGGTCCACCTTTTCATGTCCTTTTCGCATTTGCAATATTGAATATAGCATTTTTTTAATGTTCAATTAAAAAATTAGTATAATTTAGTCAATATTTAATTATTATTTTTGGTGACATTCATATAATTAGAAATCTTTTGTAACCTTAAAAAAACTAGCAATTCTAGAACAAACATATTACACGAAAACAAATCTATTCTAATTGAAAAATTTCATAAAATATCTAACCTAAATGAGAACATGCACATTCTTTGATATTGTAATTTCTCAGTAATATTAGTTATATCAAAATGCCGTATGTGAAAAACCACACGGCAAAATATAAAGTATTTTGATGACCGTTGACACTACGGACACATATTCGTGCAACAACAATCACAAATAACATACAACAATTTGAAAGCTTAGTTCATTTCTGCTAGCGTTTTACATGTTTAAATTGATTTATTAAATCTGACATATGACAATTTGATAACATATATGTGATATATTTTTTGTGGTTTAAAAAAATATCAGCTATCAAATCCAAGGAAGGAATTTTATTTGTTTGATAACATTTCTTGATTGAATCAGTTTTTTCTATGAAACATGAACAAAATATTGTGTATTTCTAGGACAAGAAAATTGGAACAGAAGGTTTTCTAAGAGAAATGCAAGAGTTAGCTTATAAATTATCCAGAAATGAAGATCAGAAAGGAGTTTACATTCGTTACGAAAGAATATGGGAAAGGTAAGTGTACGAAATTTATGCTTATAAAGTTACATATGAAATTTTTTTGTACCATCTCACGTTTAAGAAGTAATCTGTGTCATATAATTCTTTTTATTTTATTTTAATGTATATGACTATACAAAGAGAGTAATGTTACCGTCAAAAACTCATTGTCGCTAAAATTTGTTTATTAGTACTTATATTTTGACACCAAAGAAGTAGTGGAATCTTGTACTCGAAAAATATTGACAACATGATGACTTGCACATTCTTTAGTGTTAGTAAACAAAATTTTTAAAGAAACCATCTTTGTTAATATATTCACTAAAAATCAATTAAAGAACAATATCTTCATGTTGCCTCAAGTCAAAAAAAACTTTTTTCAAAATTTTGCCTACTCTTTAATCTGTTTTTCTGTGAATTCAACTGCCATAAAAAGCAATGAGCTGAACGATTTTTAAATCAATATTGTAGGTCTTAATTAATTTTTTAGTTATTTTTCTATAAATGCTTTGCAATCCAGAATAAAATGCATATAATTTGGCCGTTTGTAAGAATTTAATGACACCATAGATGTAAAATTGAATGTTACAATCACATGAATAATTTTGAAGGAAAGGATATGTTATTAGGTATGATTAATAAAATTATGACTTGTCCACTTTTAAGATGGAATTTGTTGAAAGAAGAGATACAGCTGTACAGGAAGAAACTGAAAGATGCAGCTCAAGTGCATTCTTTTGTAAAGGATGTTGACGACACCATTGAGAGAATTCAAGAAAAGGTAAATGATTTATTTATTTTTTGCTAGATCATTGTATTTTAAAACTTCTTTTTTTTTAATTTACTTTTTTTACTCTCTTATTATTGAAGCTAAAGTCTAAAAACTACTTTAAAATTCAAATTTTTAGAAAATTCTTCAAACAACTGCAAAGTTCTGTCATTATTTTTTTTCTATGGATTTCAATCGCAAACACGTAGAAGAATTATGTAGTCGAGAAATTTTTGACAACATGATTTTTTGTGTAAAAAAAAGTGACTAAAAACCCATCTTCGTTTAGATATTTGATAAATATGTACCAAATAACTATATTAATTTTTTTTATTTTTCATAAAATAATAATTCATTTGTATGTCCATTTTATCTATATAAATATGGATTTATTTATTTAGAATTTATCAAGCTAAAAATGGAATAATGGAAAAATTCTTGAAATTCAAAGGGAAAAGTTTTAAAAGCTTTGTCATAGGTTAATTTAACTAACATTGCTATACATACCTCTCATAACTTAATCGAAAATTAAATATTTCCAAAAAGATTTATTCTACTGCAAATTAAAGAATGAAATAAAACAAGTGTAGGTTTTTTTTATGTTTGTTGGTGTAAACAAATAAAAAGCTTAAGTAGAATTCAAACTTTAGATGAAAATTTTTTGGTACCCTTTTATTAAATAATCAGGGTTTGTTTTTATAATAAAAATAAAATACTTATTTGCTTTATAGAATTTAGTGCTGTCTGCAAGGGAAGAAGCTACCGAACTTGGTGTGGTCCAAGTAATGCAAAGGAAGCTCGAATCAGTGGAAAGAGATTTAACAGCTTTAGATGACAAGATTAAAGTAAGAGTCACTTGTGTATCCAAATGTACCATTAGCTTCAATCTCTAATTTTTCATAATTGCGAATAACATGCCATTTAGCTTTTTTCAAAAATTTCTTTTATTAACTTACGACATTCGTCATATAAACTAAGAATAAAAAGTAGAAATTTTAACTGCATATGTCGATAATTTGAAGATATCTTTCAATTCATGAGCATTTTTTTCAACATAATTTCAATGGTATTTTTTTTTTCTAAAAGCTTCGCATTAGATAATGTTAAAAAAAATTATTGTATATAAAAATGCGATGATTTAGGGAGATATTTTTTCTTATCTATGTTTTTGCTTATCTCCGATGACTTTATCAGATAAAATCAGAAATATAAATCAGTGTTTTTATAAATATTTAGGAACAGGAAAAGGAAGCGCATAAGCTGGCTGCAATACATGAATTATCTGCTGGAAGAATAATGGACAAGATGGATCACGTTCATCGAGAAAGAAAGGCTTTGGAGGAAGAACTGAAAGCCAAGTAAGAAATGCTAGGATGATAGTTCAGAATAAACAATCACTACCCAAAGATAAGACAAAAATATTGCACCGTGATATTTCACGTGCAATATCGGCTAACGACGTAAAAATTTCGGAGCAATATTATGGGTTGTCTCGTGTTACTTGGATGCTTAAATACAAGAGATAGCTAGAATATGCAAATACATCTATTCAACATTATTTTAATTATAAATTTATGATGAAAGTTTTTCCACCTAGGTAAACAACTGCAGTATCAATAATAAAGTAGATAATATTACATTTTTTAAGTCGCTGAACGTTATATCGGATTGTTACCTTTTGCTGTTCTTTATATTTCAACAAATTCCTTACAGTAGGCAGTGAAAGAATCGAGCAGAATGAAATAATTTGTTAACAAAATTGAATATAAATTTAAGGTTACAGTAGAAAAGTGCCGTAGTTGTTTATTTAATTAGTTTATTTCTTTAATATTAATTAATTTGTCTACTTTGGGGTCCTGTAGAGTAAAATGTAGAGATAAATTTAACATTTTCGTTTGTTATGATACATTTTTTTCGATAAGAAACAAACGTAACTGAAACACTAAAATATTTTCTCACTTTCCATAGCATTATAACTGATTTAGAAGCGATATTTTCAGGATTAATGTTTGGGCGTGCAACATTTGATAAAAATACCATAACGGCTACTACGCATGGTGGTTCGGATTGCAACCATTTCTAGGGAATACGTCTAAGTAAACGCCTTTTGCAGCAAAGAAAAAGAGGGAAAGGCAAAGGATGGTTTTTTCTTTAACAACTTAATGCTTTATAACAATAGTTTTTTGTCCTAAAACGTACATTCACTCATAAAAGTTCGTTATATATCCAACTAAAAGTTTGTCAAAGGAGTTCCGGTCCCCCTTATGTTTAAAGATATCTCCAAACTAAAGAGAGCAACAGTTAAGTAGAAATGGGGATTCTGTGTAGTCTTGATGAAAGTTGCTCATTAAAGCTTTCGTTTGTTTGTGATTAGCTTGTTAAAAGAAACAAGTAAAAACTATTAGTTCATCAAAAGAATTGCAGATAAAATTGAATTCACTACAACAACACCAATTGCCACAATCTCAGTTGGAAAAAAGATAGTGCTCTTCCGACATCGTCACATATCTAATGATATTTCAAAATCATTACTATTACTTTAACTAAATACTGATAGTTAGATTAATAATTTTGTCAAGTTCTTGGAGGAACTTGACGATTTAGGGGAAATTCTTGCTCCCCCAAAAGGCCTGTATTGTTAATATCCGAATATTATTTTTTTCATCATGACAGCCATCACGTTTTGAACATCTGTAATCAGAGTACACAAGTTTATATAAATTTCTGTACTTAATAATATATAGATTATGTTGTACCACAGGCTCTATATAATCTTGATATTTCGAAGGCGTAATATCGTTAATTGTGTTCTTTAAAAAAATTCGCAGCAAAAAAAATTCTGAGCACCTCGAAAATAAAAGCATTTAAAAAAAAATTCGGGAAAAGAGATAAAAGCTCTCAAAGAATTTGCTATATTCAAGAGCTTAAGTTTTCAGAAATTAATGAAACTAATAGACAATACCTTTATTTATAATACATTTTATAATATGAATTTAGCTGAACAAATTTTAAATCAGCTTTTCCGTTAAATTTTAAACATTTTCCTTCTATGTAAAATTAAATATTTCAAATCAACAAATTTACAATTATAACAATATTTTGCCTTTTTCAGGAAAGAATATATGAACACGGCTTATACCAGTTTAAAATACATTAAGGATGTAAACGACTTTGTAAGTATGGCAATATAAAATTTTGAAAATGTGCGAATGTTTCGTTTTTCTAAGACCGTAAATGTAGGATAAATTTGTCTCATTATGTTTAATAGGTGTTATTTTGCATTCGTATTACTAAATTAAATTTTAAAAAGATGAATAATTTTAAGCATCTTTAATTAACAAAATGTGAGCGAAATGATGGAACTAGACTACAAAGTACTGATAATTTAAGACTGGGTAGTTTAATTTTAAAAGTTTGTAGTAAATTAAAGAGCATATTATTAAAAATTCAGGAAAATTCATTAATATAATTTATTAAAATTGATAAATCTTATATTTGAAGCAGAAGAATTTACATATTTGTTTTAAATTCAAGCAATTATAAATATCGCTGAGTGAATAACGATTTTTTTTCCAGAGAAATACTCCTAAGAAAATCTTAAAGTATATTTCTATTCATACATCTGTACATCAGAAGCAGATGAATGTAAATCCCATCATATCAATTATAATCTTAATAATTATAAAAGGATAATTTCGTAATTAAGACTTGATGTAAAATGTGAATCTGCACTTATAAAATCTTTAAAAAACCTCGTTTTTGAAACTTTGTTCCTAAAATAGAGTAACTGTAAATAAAATATTCAGAAACCACTGATTGTTCCAAAGCAAACTACATTGCAGTAAATGACTGTACGAGCAGTAAGAAGGCCAACCATTAAATTGTGCCTGCTTATTTCGAGTAAAGGTTTAATTCAATAGCATGGCAAATATTAAGTGCATAAGGAAATAATTTGTGCATTTTTGATTTTTTGAATGCTAAATTATATTTTCACCTTAACACGATTTAATATGTGAATCCCCTAGCTATTCCTGAACTTTTTTTTATGTTTTAGGTTAATATAGTTCAAGAAATGGTGACAGAAATAGAATTTGGAGAAGTTCCTTCTAACAGTACTGATGCTCAAAGTCTTCTAAGAGCTCATGATGATTTCAAAGTAACTAATTCTTGTTTTTGAAATGTATTGATTTAAAACACGTTTTCTATTTGTTTTAAAATAATAGACTGTATATTTCCTACATAGAAACAAAAGCGCAAGGTTTTTCCATCGCTGAAACGAATTAAGTCATAAATAAATTTTATAAAAATTTGTTTAACCATTTATCTTTATTTTTAAATGCTTTCATTTAATTTGACACGTTTCATGTTTGTAAAGATGGAATTGTAATCGATTTTCTCTCATTTTATGATCTACTAGGGTCTAGAAACTTTATACAATAGTGCATTTTCGGTAGCAACACTATTTTAATATTTCCAAAATGTAACTATTAGTTAATCGATTTGATTGATTAAACTTCGATTCTACAGTATTGGAGTCATTTGATCTAGATTTCAGTGGTCACCTTTCTCCTGAACTTGATAAAATAAATGATTTCAAAATAACATGATGTACATAATAAATGCATAGAATTTTGAAAATTAAAAATGAGAAAATAAGCAAATTTAAAAATTTATGAGTTTGATACTTAAATAAAAATGTTTTAAAGCAGATTTGTACTCATACTTGTATTTTTTTATAATATCTTAAAATATTTCAGTTGATTCAATTGATTTACTGTAAAAAACAGTCTATTTGTAAGTAAAGTAATATCGTTTATTACAAAAAAGTAGGCAAAAGCACTTCCTGCCTCTAAAATTTATTGCATAAGGGTAAATTTTATTATTTTAGAATTCAGTACCTCAAAAGAGTACTTTTCGTGTCTTTTATATCTGTACCCCTTTTTCTGTTAATGAAAAATTTAAAAAATTAATTGAGCTACATAAATATTTTAAAATAAATGCATGTAAAGAAGCAAAATTATCTGAAATTTCTAAATTTTTCATTAAATATGCAAAAGACGTGGTACTTAATAAATAAAATTTCCTATAAATATATTTTGAATATATCACAAGCTTTTAGAATTAGGGATAGAAAAGAAATCATTTAATTTTTTTAAGAGTAGAGATCATTCTGATATAATTCTTATCCCATTCTCCATTACTGACATGGGATTTTTTATGACAGCATGCACAAGTTTTATAAAGCTTTTTTGATGTAAAAAGGTATACTATAGTAATACACTAGTATTTATTACTTATTTATTTATATTTTTTAGCCTCAAATAGAGCTACGAAAGACAGAAATAAATTCTCTTCAAGAATCCGGTCAAAAAATTCTCCGTCTTCGCGGTGTTCACACCAGAAGCATAGAAGAAAGCCTGAAAACTTTGCAAGATCTCCACAATGATTTAGACATGGTTTGGGAGTACAGACTAAAGACTTTGTTACAAAGCAGGGATCTTCAGGTAAGCAACAACTGCAGCTTGTGCGCACATTTTCTGAATTCTGGAATTTCTGATCAGAATAGAAATGCGTTAATGTTTGTACAAAAATTAATGTTCTTGCGCACTTATTCCGGACTAATTATTTTTAATTTTCAGTTATTAAATGAAAATAATATTTATAACCGAAAACAATACTTATTTCTTACCAGCTGTTTGTGGAAAAGGCAAAACAAGTAGAAAACTGGTTGTCAGCAAAAGAAGCATTTCTTGCTAACCAAGACATTGGTGTAAGTAAAAAAATTTTTGCTTGTATCTTTTATAAATCTTACTTACTTTTAAATGTATATTACAATATTTTTAAGCATCTCTAAGGAGTGTTGAAGGATTTTTAAGAACTTAATTATGAGCTATGAATAGGGAAAATCATAGATTTTTATTAATCCCTTCGCTATTAGAACATTCTTGAAAAAACACTCTAGAGCTCAGCCCTTTTATTTTTAAATATGACATCAATTATCATAAAAATGAAATTTAAAAAGAAAGAAAAAAAAAACATGATAGAAATTTTTTCAAAATGAAATAAATGCTTATTGGTTTATATTCATTTTAAACATTTGATGGCCGTTTTATATATTTTGCAGAGATATGTTGTAGATGGGTGGCGTTTATTGGTGTAGTATAAACAGCACTATACAATCTTTTTAACAGTATTTTAAGACAGCGTTGCGTGTCGGGAAATTAAAAATAAACTAAGTATTTCTTATAACTTCTCATCTGGATGAAACAAGCTTTATCATAAACTGATAGGCAAACAAATATCATGAACTGATAATGAATACTCGTCACATATTTGTGACGTTGGATTCGTGTAAAGAAAATCTGGAAATCTCATTTACGAACGCGATGTTGAAAGCAAAAAAATTAGAAGTACTGCAAAAATTGCATTATAAAACTGATGAATATTTTAATAGTAAAAGTTTTAAAAAATAAAATTTCCACACTAATAATCTTTACTTCTCGTCTTGTTTAAAAAATAGGACTCCATGTCAAGTGTAGAAGCTCTGATTCGCAAACACGAAAATTTTGAAGAGATTTGCTTCACGAACTTCGAAAAAATACGAGAAGTCGAAATGATGTCACTAGATCTCAAAGATCATGAAGACTATGAGGTGATTCAGTCTAGATGTGAGGAAATTTGCCGCCGCCGTGATGCTCTACAGGAAGCAAGTGAACGACGTAAAAACACTCTGCAAAATGCTAAGGCTCTGCAACAACTTCTATTGGAGATGTACGAGGTTAGTCTTGATACTAATGAGGTATTTCTATTGTAAAATGTAAGGTCAATTTATTACATTTTTATTTTCTCAGTTCAATTAAAACTTCCCCCAATCACAAATTATGACATATCTCCTTTGAATAATAATATTAATATATGCTACATTAAATTTCGGTGTACACTTAACTTTAAAAATTATGTTAAAAATCAACATCTACTGTTCTGTCCTATTTTTGCTATTGAACGTCACAGCTATTATTCTCCATCTAAAAGCAATAGTGTTATATAATAGAAATTAAAAACTGAAAGCCGAGTTCCATCTGCACATCATCGAATAATTCTTTGTGGATCATTATCTAACTGATGTTAAAAAGTATTGACAATCACAAGGGTAAGATAAGTCAAGGATAAGTCATATTCTATTCTTTGTAAAATGATCTTGTGTCAGTACAAATAATTTTTCATTTTTTGAAAGAGAGAAAAAATTCTTGCACAACGCTTTAAGTTTTCCAACATCACAATAGGTTTCATTTTCTATACTTTAAGCAAAATCCAATGCAAAAAAAAAAAAAAAAAGATTTCGTGTTTAATCAGAATAACAAAAATATTTTAGAACGTGTTTGTAAACAAATAGTATATTCAATTCTTTTAACAATGTAAATAGACAGGAGTCGAATTGTTTTTCTGATATATTGTTATCATAAATACAGTAAAGTGGAGAAAAGAAAAAAATTGTGCTGGAGTATATATTTAAAAAAAATTCAATTGACCTCACTAACATAATGCCTAATTTTAAATTTCAGCTCGAACGAATAGTTGTTAAAAATAATAGACGCATACAAATATTAAAAATTGAAGAAATTTTTTTGAAGTGTTTTTCTTATATGTACCAAAGAAATTCCATTCCCTTCACTTCCCAATCGCATAATAAACGTAACTACGCGCATCATCTAAAATCGAATTGTTCATTCGCTTACGCAGTGCTATGACGTCCTTCCTTTATCCTTTTGAAAAACAGTCACTGAAATCTAAAATCAATGTAACACATTCAACATTTATCAAGTCAAAATTAATTGACTTTATTGATATTTCTTGAATTTATACATACACTCAGTTTTAGTTATAAACAAGCTACTCATTTATAACTTTTTGGTCTTTTATTCCCTGGTAGATTTCGAACTGGATGAGTGAGAAAATTCGAGTGGCATCAGATGATTCATATAAGGACTTGACGAATTTGTTAAGCAAAACGCAGAAACATGCTGCCTTTGAAGCTGAAATTCTGGCAAATCATTCTCGAGTAGTCAGTTTCAAACAACAGGCCGAGAAACTTATAGCAGAGAACCATTTTGCTTCAGTCGAAATACAACAACATATCGAAAACTTAGAAAACCTCTGGGAAGATTTGATGAATGAAACAAATTTTAAGAAAGAAAGATTGCGAGAAGCATTTGATGTAAGAACATTTTTATGGACATAATATATGCTAAATATAAATTATATTTAAAGCGTCTGGGTTTTTCATATAGGAAGTATAAACTACTTGTTATCACACACTCAGAATTCTGAGAATAATTTTACCAGTCATAAATATATATTAATCTTCTAAATAGACTTGGTGGCAAATAACCACCAACACGACGCTCTCTCACTTCTTTTTGGACTACTGTTTACCATTCGTATTTATGATTTTTAAGTGATAAGGCATTAAACTCATAGTAAAGTATATACCATGAATCATTGTATCCACAACATACTTTATCAACTTATTCTTAATGTTACCAGTTTACCGAGGTATATGGGTATACTAGAAAATGAAGAAGGAGTAGTTAAAAGCCGCCCACGCACTAAACCGTAAAAGCCACCGCTATCAGTGAGTTCCAAACGCAGTGCTAGTCCAGCTCACTTTTAAGGCATACCTGGACCTTCGCCCAATCCTCCATCGTTTAGAGAAGTGTGTGTGTGTGCGTGTGCGTGCGTGCGTGCGTGCGTGCGTGTGTGTGTGAGTGTGTTGTGTTTACCCATACCTGGCCATCGGCTAATTAACGGACCCAAGATCTAATGGTGTAGAGTTGGGAACTCAGAGGGGCCAAAGATGCTTCGGAGGTCTTAGGAAGCGTAATAGTAACATTAATGCGTGTATGTCATTTTACAAAATTAAATTTTACTCGAAAGTAAAAAATAACACCATTAAGTAGGCGTTATGTACAATTATTAAAGCACTCATGAAATGCTTATAGAGAGGGTAAAAAATAAACAGAGCCACAGATCTTTGCTAAGCCACTAATAAAGATTAATCTCGGTTAAGGCATTACACAGATGAGATACAATAGAATAACGAAATAGAGCTTAGAGACTAATTTAGATCTAAAAAATTATAGCAATTCCTATAAAATACTCGAAATTCGATCATTACTATATAATAAAAGCAAATAAGTAATGAAAGACGCGGTTTCCATACATAACTTTAATATTTAGATGCATTTTATATTACGAAGAATTCTTAGATTTGCTGTAAAAATGTTTTTTTGGAAAATAAATTCTTAAGTCTTAATCGTAGACAAGCCCAATATTGGAGGATTTCAATTATTGGCGTGCAGTTTGAATTCCCAATGGTTTATTCCGTTATGAGATTTATTTAAAAGATATTCAGGCCTTTTTGGAATATCTAATTACTTTTTTTCACAAACAAAATTTCATTTTATACATGATTAGGAATACCTTTTTTTAGAAGATTATTATACTTTCGTATAAGAAAGTAAAAACATAAATGTGGCAAAAACGCATCATTACATAGCGTAAAATTAATATATAAAACTACAGTGTTAATAAGATCTCTATTTAAACTTTATTGATATTACATTTTACGAATTTAGGCTTTGCAATTCAAGCACAAGTTAGAAGATATCAACACTTGGTTAGAAGAAACTGAAGCACAAATAGAATCACAAGAATACGATTCTCATGCATCTGCACTGCAAATGGAAATCAGCAAATTTCAGGTAATTT
The DNA here is from genome assembly GCA_026543055.1 of Argiope trifasciata. NCBI lineage: Eukaryota > Metazoa > Arthropoda > Arachnida > Araneae > Araneidae > Argiope > Argiope trifasciata. Next base: position 4,258,174 of record JAPMOQ010033694.1, read on the forward strand.
CATTTTAATATTTAATTGTATAAATTAATTTTTTATTCTATAATAAAGTTATCTATAATTTAAAAATATATTCCGATAAGACTTTTCTTAGAAAGTGAAATTCTTTGTATAATTTATTTTCAGGAACTGCAAAAAGAGGCTGAAGAATATGCAGATAATCTAAGACTTTTAAATGATATAGCAGAAGAATTTCAGCAGAAAAATCACTTTTCTAAAGGAGAAATTGCTTCTCAATTAAAAAATACAATGCAGAGGTAAAATTATTCGGCAGTTTTTGGGAAACGCTGTCATAAAGGCTTATAATTTTTTTCCAGTTATAAAAATTATTTGTCGCATTGCCATAAAAAGTTATTGCATTATCAAAGAAAAATATGCATTTAAAAAAGGAAAGCATTTTTTTAAAAAAGGAAGTTTAATTCATACAAAGGAAAATACTTTCATATAGTTATGTAATATTGCAACCAAATGATTTAATATCGTTTTTGAACCTAAAAGGCAATTTTTCCGCATTATTACCAAACTAAAATCTTTAAAAAAAATTTATTAAAGGCCATTTTTGTTACACCCTATTGCACAGGGCGCTTCATATACAGTGGGGTAACTGAACTATAACCTAACGCCTTCACTGATTAAAGAGCGTCTTATAATTTCTTATTTTAATTTTTTTAAATTTTGAATTAAAAAATATTTAATTTACATTTTACATATATTTAAAGTAAAAATATAATTAGGGCTTATAAATAGTAGATAGTTATAATTTTTTCAATATTTCATAAATTGTATAGCTATTCAAAAAATATGCATACAAAGACAAGGAAAAAAAAACCTTAACTATATGTGTAACAAAAGTTACTTAGATTATCAAGGACAGGATGCAAGCAAATGGATGCATGCTGCATTGCATAATATTTAGTCTTTATATTATAGAGACCTATATCAAAAAATTTATATTTTGGTTATTTGGCAAATTAATATTTTTATTGTGCCATAAGAGCTCATATATGGTTCTTTTAGAGAGCAGGATTGCTCTTGTCCAGAGCAGTTGAATTTTCAAGACAATTTTAATCACGCATAACATAAAACATGCATAAAACATAACATAAAACTGCAAGTAGAAGACGCTACCAATATTTTCCACATTCAAGATGCTTAGTGGATTCTTAATTGAAAGTGCCGAATGCGGCTCATAGGGATAGCTTGATCATGAATTCACTGAAATGAAGTTCACTCTATGAGCTAAAAATTAATCTTATGCTGTACCCTTATTTAATTTAATTACACCAATTCAATCGTTATTAATTCAATTAAAATTTTTTAATAAAGTTATTTTAATTTAAATCATTTTGTTGTTTGACTATTTACGCTTAATATCTTTGAAGAAATAGTTGCGATTTTTTTACTTCTCTGACGTTGTTCTATTTTTATTTTAGTCATAATTTAAATCTTATTTTCAATAAAACACATAGATCTACAAGCAATAATCGAAATTATGTAAATTAAGGAAAAATTAAAAGAAATTAAATGGGTATTTTTCATATAAATCCTATTTATTTTCCAGATATCGCCTTGTAGAGGATTCTTTGCAACAACAAGAATCTAAATTGGAAGAATCTCTTCTTGTGACGAGGATAGACAATGATATCAATGATGAATTGTCATGGATAGAAGGAAATATAAAAATATGCGAAACTGATCAACGTTATGATGATGTGATGTCTGTACAAGCCCTTCAAAAGAAGTTGCAGGTAAAACTTATCTAAAATGTGAAAAAACATGGTAAAAATAATTTAAACCCAAATTTATTAAATTTAGTATTAAAAAAATATCAGAATAATGAAATCATTTTTAATCGTTTAGGCTTTAGAAACAGAAATTGCCTCCCGTGAACCACTAATTTCATCAGACATAGAGCGTGGCTACAGATGTAATAATGAAGCAACTGCAGTTAAAGTTCAACATCTCGAAGAACGTTTCCAGTATTTGAAAGACGCTATCAGTTTGAGACGTCTAAGATTAGCTGATGCTTTAGAAGCACAAAAAGTGAGTGATATTCAAAACTACTGAAAGGAGAAAAAATGTGCGCGTCGAAATTTGTTTACTTCATTAATTAATCAAATAATTTACTGAATTATAAAGTAAATAAATTATTTGCTAAAAATAAATGAAAAAATTCAGTGCAGGCATTTGATACGTCTGGTATTTCATTCGTATACTTTATTTTTATGGTAAAACAAAAAATTTGGATATAAACATACAATAAACTTTCAGTATTTTGTCTTGACAAATAAAATGGTCAAAAAACGACATGATAACTGTTAGAAGTATTAAAAAAATTCTATATGTTCTCTTCAGAACGGAATTTTATTCATGCAATATTAAAATATATTTTCCTTTTAAAGTAATTAGGAAATGAGATTTCTGCTCCTTTTAGGCTGCCGATAGTTTTATCTATCATTGTCTCCCTTTATCAATAATAAGGGAAGTATGTTGGTAGGATTTATTGGAGGAAGAGTCATATTTAACTCATACAGTGTCAAGCATAAGATTTTACAGTCAAAATAAGCGCCATCGCTCCAAATATGTTATGGCTTAGTGAGCAAGGCAATAATATAATATACGGAGCAATAAGTGATCAATCAAATTATCATATTCAAGGGACCGAATTTTAATGGTTTAATGATATATCTATACTTATAATAAAACTCAATGTGTGTGTGTGTGTGTTGGCGCTCTACAGGCCAGACCGTTGGACCTACAGCTACTAAATTTGGTACATGTATACCTTGGAGGTCGGGAATGTGCACCTCGGAACCCTTTTTTGAATTTTTAATTAGAATTTGAATTTTTAATTAGAATTTGAATTAATTAAAATTTAAGCGAAATTTCGACGTTTTTCCGCTATAACTTCCGAAATTATTATCGGACAAATATGATTTCAACATCAATTTAAAGATTAAAAAAATTAGCTTTCTAATGGTATAGTGTTTTAATGTATAACTCAAGCTTCTATTTTTAACGAATTTTTAAAGAAATATTTTAACCATGTTTTTAGCACGTGACTGGATAAAATAAAAGAATGCCGGAAGTTCGAATAAAAAAAAACTATCATCGCAAAATAAATCTAAAGAAATGATACTTTTAGCACGTGACTGGATAAAATATAAGAAACAAAAAATGTGATATTTTCGAAAAAAATAAATGCAACCCAAAGGTTTCTACGATTGTTTGCAATATCTATATCATTAATTCCATAAATTATCTTTATTTACAATAAACCTGATTGAATTTAGACAGGATATGCATTGAAATCCCGACTTAATGGCATATTTCTATAATCGTTTGCAATATATGTATCATTAATTCAATAATTTTTTAACTTTCTTTAAAAAACATATTTAATATTTTGGCAATATCACCGAAAAAAACATTTTTAATATTTTGGAAGCATAATCGATAAATTATTAGAGCATTAAACTCAAAAAGTCTTTCCGAATAAAGTTACCGACTCTTTTACTACTAATAACTAAATCTTTAAATTTAACTATTTCTTAAATTTTGGCTAATGAATATATGATTTAATTGAAAATTTTAGAACGCATTACTCATGACGAAACAGCTGGTCGCCAAAGGCGACTAGTATATATATATATATATACACTGAAGTGACAAAAGTCATGGGATGACTGTTAATATCGTGTCTGTCCTCCTTTTGCCCGGCGAAGTGCAACAACTCGACGTGTCATGGAGTCCACAAGTCGTTGGAAGTCCTCTGCAGGAATATTGAGCCATGCTGTCTGTATAGACGTCCATAATTGTGAAAGTGTGGATGGTGCAGGAGTTTGGGCACGAACGGACCTTTCGATGATGTCCGTCCCATAAATGCTCCATGGGATTCATATCGGGCGATATAGGTGGCCAGATCATGCGCTGGAATTGTCCGGAATGTTCTTCAAACCAATCGCGAACAGTTCTGGCCCGGTGACATGGCGCATTGTCATCCATAAAAATCCCATCGTTGTGCGGGTACGTGAAGTCCATGAATGGCTGCAAGTGATCTGCAAGCAGCTGAACATAGCCATTTCCAGTCAATGATCGGTTCAGTTGCACCAGAGGACCGAGTCCATGCCATGTAAAAACAGCCCACACCATTATGCAGCCACCACCAGCTTGAACAGTGCCTTGCTGACAGTTTGGGTCCATGGCTTCGTGGGGTCTGCGCCACACTCGAACTCTACCATCAGCTCGTAACAACTGAAATCGTGACTCATCTGACCACGCCACGGTTTTCCACTGGTCTAGGGACCAGTTGATAAGCTCACGAGCCCAGGAGAGTCGCTGCAGGCGATGTCGTGCTGTCAGTAAAGGCACTCGAGTCGGTCTTCTGCTGTCATAGCCCAAGGAAGACAAATTTCGCCGTACAGTCCTATCGGACACGCCCCTCGTACGTCCCACATTGATTCCTGCAGTTATTTGACGAAGTGTTGCGTGTCTATTAACATTGACTATTCTACACAGACGTCGGCGGTCTCGGTCGTTAAGTGCAGGTGGTCGCCCACTGCGCTGTCCATGATGGGATGTGATGCCTGAAATTTCATACTCTCGGCACACTCTTGATACTGTGGATCTCGGAATGTTGAATTCACTTACGATATCCGCAGTGGAATGACCCATGCCTCTTGCTCCAACTAACATTCCACGTTCAAAGTCTGTTAATTCTCGTCGTGCCGCCATAAATCACGAAAAACCTGTTCACATGAATAACATGAACACAAATGAAAGCTCTGGAAAACGAACTGCGCATTTATACTTTTTCGCTGCGATACTACTGCCATCTGTATATTTGCATATTGCTATCCCATGACTTTTGTAAGTTCAGTGTATATATATATATATATATACCAACGAATAAGCAATAATAAACCTTGTAAGAAAGAGAATAAAGGTTTATATTATAACTTTCTAGAATTCTAATTTGTCTCAAATTCATGATTTACTAGCAATCTCATCTGATAATGAATAATATTTCTAAAAATAATTTTGCACATTTAGATACAAGATACCCAAATTTTAAAATATAAATAATCATTGCATTTTTCTCTTTTTTACAGTATTATTTTGAGGCAACTCAGGCAGAAATGTGGATGAAGGAGAAACTTGGCCAAGTCGTTGGCTGTGAACCAGAGAGAGATATTTATTCAGTTCAGGTAAAGTTTGCATATTATGATATCAATGGCGCAAGAAAACAGTTGATTCAATTAACAAATTCTAAATATAAGTATATTATATACTACAAAGGGAATACCTCTATCCTAAAGTAGAATCATATAGTACAGAAATTTTTTTTTGACTTTATAAACACTAAAGAGCAAAATTCGGTTAATGAAGCAGAACGGCTGAAACTAAAAGATTTTCTGTAAATTATTCAATAATGTACATGACGGACATTCATTAATGTAATTAAAGTAGCATTTAGTTCGAAATAAGTTTTACATTTCAGGCTCTTCAGAAGAAACTGAGCGCTGTGGAAGCAGCCTCTGATGGATTCCGGCAAAGTATAGATATGTTGGAGAATCTGAGTTCGAATTTGATAGAAAGAGGTCATTTTGATGCTGAAAACATTAAAAAGAAACAGGTATGTAATTTTCATTTAACAGTCATTTTTATATTTTGGTTCTGACGAGATGGTGGCTGTCCTTCGATCTCGTACAGACGAGTGCATTTGCAGAGAGACGAAACAGTATGGAATTGTAAACAAATCGTAAATAAATAAGGTTGCAATAATATGATTATGCTGAACTCGTCGCATTCCTTTTCTCTTTCTTTTTTTTATTAATAGATTTTCAATCGCATATAATGAAGAAGCCAAATGCAGAGAGACAAAACAAACTTTCATTCATATTCGTCTCTACACTTGCCAAAGATCACGTTATTCTAATATGATGACTGCCAACTCATCAGAGGCAGTATATATACTAATTCTATAAGCTTCTACTTAACTATGTAATATTTTTCAGGATGAAGTAAACGATCTCTATGAAGAACTGAGACAAAATATATTAAAGAAGACTGCTATTTTACGAGAAAAAGAAGATTATTTTGTCTTTGAACGAGACGTTAAATGTTTGATTTCGCAATTAAAAGCTATGCTAAATGTTTCAAGTTCCATGGATCATGGAAGGGACGTAGAACATGTAGAGGTAAATCAGCATTATTTTCTCCATTGATTTAATTCTATAAATCACCGATAAAAATGCTACGATACTAATAATTTATGAAAGTTATCACATATCAATGCTTTGATAAGAGAATAAAACGAATTATCATTCAGTTCTGTACATTAATTATTAATTTCTGTACGTTTACATTATCTAAATTTCCCTAAATATATTGTTTATTAAATATTCCAAATAATGGTGTAAATATTATAATAAAATAACTATTTATTAAGTTCTGTGCTAAGCATTATCTATAAGCAAAATAAATATTCCTTCTCTTTTTTTATAATAATTTAGAGAAGTTGATTCTTACTTTTTAATAAAAGATGGAAAAAAATGCTGCAATTCAAATTATTTATAAGACCAACTTTAAGAAAAAGATTAAGATTTTAAAGAATCATACACTAAAAAATATCTAAGTGTTAGAAAAATGCATTTATAAAATATTATATATACTTGCTTTGATATTCATCAATAAATAGCCATTCAATTCAGCATATTATCGATATTCCTTTGGGTACGTTATTTATAAACTGTTCAGATATCCTTGTTTTGATATAATCATGAAATGAATATTCATTGCTTTGTACATTAATTTAGGTATATTCATTATTTTTATCACATCATAATAAGAGGTCCAAAACTCTTATCTCCTAAATTAAGAGCATTTCAATGAGTTTATTCTCAATAATTATAAAAATATCTAAGCTTAAAAATAGAGATTTAAAAAAGTATGTTTCCTTTTTTAATATATAGGGGTTGCAATAGAAATTAAAAAATAATTCTAAGACAACACTCTTGGCTCAAAAAGCTTTATTGAAAATTTCTAAATTATTTCTATTGAATTTTTTAAAATTACTATAATTAAATTCATTTTCTTACATTTATTTTTCAAATTTCAGACTGCCCTTTTTTTCCTGCTCTGAAGAAATTACAATAGAAAAAAAAGATTTAAAAAATCACTTGTAGCTGAATGGGTTAAGGCAATGGGTGTGGCAGGGCTCGCACAAATGAATCGGGAAAAGTTATGTGTTCTATACTTTTATTGCATTTTCAATCATCATTATTAAAAAAATCCGTAAACCGACGTGCATTTTAGCAGTGAAATATTTGCTTCACTTCAATTGACTGCTGTAAATTTTCCTTCGAACGAAACATAAAAGTGTTTAATTTTCTTTTGAAAGTCCTCTGTAAAGCAAACTAACCCATACATTGAAACTATATTATATTTCTTTTTCAAGTGTTACCTAGTTGTTAGGTACTCCATTATCACTTTAACAAAATCACCACTTTGAGTTTAAAAACCGTCTTCTATTTCTTAATGGATGAGTAATCACTGAATCAATATGACCCATGAATGACTTAAAACTATTCTTTAATTCACGCCCTATTATCAATTCTTTATACTATAATCGAATTTAAAGTTTCTTTATTTTTTATTCCAGGCTTTACTTCAAAAGTTGGAAGTATTTGATAATCGTCTTCACAATCATGAAGCCACCTTGATAACACTTCAAGATCGTGGAAATACTTTGATAGAAGAACGCCATACAGAATCTGAAAACGTAGATGAACTGCTAAAAGAGCTTCAAGCAACATGGGATAAACTTAAGGAAACTGCGGAATCAAGACACAAAGTAATTATGATTTATTTTCAAGTAATTACGATTTATTTTCGAACTTAATGGACAGGTGCTATGATGTAAATTTCGACTGTCAATCATATCGTTAGATACTCATAATTAATAAAATAGTAAATTTCAGGGAATATAGCTCATCTTTTTACTAAATTTGATAAATAATATCGAATTTTTTTTTCAAATGATGAACTATTCGCATATTTTTCGAACAAAAATTATATATACATTTATCTTATTTCATAAAATTTAACAGATATAAGTTTTCGATTTGTTTTTAGTCCCTCAACAGGGCATGTATCGAAATATCGATGATTAAAAATTCAATAATTAATAGATATTTTCATTCGATACAAAAAATATGTGTAATTCATAGACATATACTGTCTGTCCATCACAAGAACTCTGCTAAACGATCGTTTATGTTTACGGCGGGAGTAATAGAAACAGGCTTCGGTAAGAAAGATCCACTTTGAGTACGGGAGGATATTCTTTTTCTTGGCGTCAATCTGTAGCGATAAGAAAAACTTGTTGCTCATTTGTCTTCTTGCTTTAGTCGCAGTCGCACGATCTTTCTATTCGCTTAGTTTACTTCTTTTATATTTTATTAATGTTTTATTAATCTTTTCTTTGGTTAAAATTTGCTACATTTCATTATTTTTTTCTCTTAAATCTTGACATCCTTTAAAATGCCTTTTCGATTTAAGAAAGAAGAGACTTAAAAATCACAAACGCGCAAAATTGTGCATAATGTTGTAGATATACTGCAGAAAGTTTGTGCCTGTTTGAAATAAGTTACAAATCAATGTTTGATTTTAAAAAATCTAAAATTTGATAGTATAGTAATCATTAATTTGGTGTTCCAGAAAATAGTATGTATATCAGAAAAATAAATATAAATCTGGAAAGGTTTCAAGCATATTTAAATATGAACATTTTACTTTATAACAGAATAAAAGCAACTTTTTATGAAAATTATGAAATAATTACGATTAATTACGTTATTGTTTTTATGTTAAATTTGACGCGTCCGCTGCGGAGAATTTGATATCAATAACTTTTAAAACAAATAAAATGAAGACGATTAATTGTTTGCCATGCATGATTTTACTTCTTAATTTTTTCTTCTCGTGCATTCATTAGACATACAAATAATTATTCCGTTTTTCTATTTGATTTGCTTTATTCTTTGTATATTTATAACAGGAATATCAGATGTTTTCAATATTCCGAGTACTAAAATAAGTTTCATTTTTGTGATTTAAAAAAAAATTAAATGCAATAATACATAATATCGCCAGTTTGGTGCTAAACGTGCCAACGTGAGAAACTTGGATGAATTTCTACCTCCGCGAAATGAACTCTTTCTGCAGTAACCTGTTTCTATAACGCCCGCCTTAAACATAGACGATTGTCTAGCAGAGTTCTTGTGATGGACAGACAGTAAGTATCCTATTATTTTGCGTCTCATGGCAACTAAGAAACTTCACAAAAGAAATTGATCAAAGAGAAATACAGAGAAAGTAACATTTTATTGCATTACACAATTAAAGAATTAAAATGGCAAACACTGTCATTATCAAATATTATTTTTCAACCAAAACTCTGAAGACAGCAGTGTTTTATAATTTGGTAAACAGTTTCAGCAGTTTCAACATTCAACTTTTTTTTTTTATGCATTTCCCTATATTTTTACTCTTGGACTTAACAACGTTTACCGTTGAAATGCAAAAAAAAATGATACTGCTTCCCTTTTCCAAACTATTTGAAGTTTAAAGTTGAATTCATATAGGGCATCCAAATGAAAACTAGGATACCAGCTTGGCTCTCACTGATGTCGTAAAATCCTGCTTAAGCCACCTTCTGGACATCTCGAAGAGCTATATAAATTCTTAGCTACATAAAGCTGCATTAAGAAAACAGTATTTTCAGGAGTAGTGTCTTTTCGAAAACTATCGGCAAATTAATTTTGCTAATTATTCCTTACTGTAGATTAAGTTCAAAAGATAATAATTATCCTTAATTTACAATTTAAGAATAAAACATCAATAAATACTTTTAAATTTCCTTTATAAAAAGTTTTTTATGCAGAGGAGAAATTTGTTTCCAATCTTTCCGAAATGCATACTTTTTATTATATTGCCATCTTAAGTTAATTATTAATGTTCAGTGCTTTCAGTAAAGGTATTAGAATTCTATCTGCTTCATACTTTTTTTTAATTTTTGTATGTTTATGCCCTTTTTACCATTTTTAAAAAAATAATTTCATTTAACTTAGCTAGTTTTTCTCTTTTCTGAAGATGGAATATGGTAATCAGTTTTTCTCCTCGCTTTCATATTTGATAATCCTGAAATTTGCATTCTTACATGCTATAATTGATAATGCAGTAGTTTATTGTTTTCAAAATTAAATTGTCAGATGATTTATTCATTTACTTATTTTTTCCATAAGCGTGGCGCCATCTGTAATTAATATCGAAACAATTAAATTCAAGAGTCTATGGTATTTACAGTAATGAATAATAAATTAAAGACTAAAAATATAATAGAATTCTTTAAAAATTCCCTATAGCACACAAATAAAAGAATATTAAAAAAACTTTATTAATAAATTTTTTTTACTTTATATAATGATTCATTAATATTTTAAAGTATCCATTGCTTTAGATCTCTTGATCATCTCATTTTTTTTTATTCCTTATTATAGGCTTTGGAACAAGAGAAATCGGTTCAAGCTTTCTATAAGAGTGTGGATGAAACAGTCAGTTGGATTCATGAAAAGGATGTTGCGTTGTCTTCCGAGGATTACGGCAAGGATTTAGAAAGCATAAAGACATTACTAAGACATCATGATACAATTGAAGTAAAAACATTATTTTATTAACTCCTATTTTCAGAAACTGTGCTAAACCGCAATATTTTCATTGAAACTAAATTTATAAAAAATGAACATAATAGCTTGATAATCAAACAACCCACTGGATACAGTAATAATATCGGTTTATCGCTCTTCCATGACTAGAAGGTTTTAATTAAAGAGATCAAAATTCTTGAATTTCAGTCTTTGATGCTATAGCTCCCAAGCATAAATTCGGGTACGTTGATAAGACAAAATTGTAGAGATCAATAAAAAATCTAAATAAATTATCAATTTTATATAATAATAAAAGTATGTAAAGTATAATATATTAATGAATTTGTATATATGAATCAAATACAATGAAAATTCAAAAGCCTTGAAATGGTTAAAATTTGAAGAAAAAAAAAAAGTGGAAGTAAACAAAGTAGCATAAATAAAGTATTTTATCACTACTTTTATAATTCTTTTTCGCCCCTATCCATACTTATCGGTCATAAAAGGGTAAAGTTGAGACGAAGAATTCTACAGAAGCTAAATGGTTTCTGTCCCAGTCAAGCCTGGATTCTGCGTTTAGCTAATATTGCTTAATATAAAAAATGTATTGATCAATAGAAAGTGCGACAACCAGGGACGATTGATTGCAATCTGAACTTGAACTAAAAATAATTTTGCATGAAATATCAAAAATCTTTGCTGCCCCGCCCGGCAGGGGCGGTTGATCATTTTACATGTGCAACAAAATTTGGGAATTCAAAATTAACATTTATACCAGGTATTTTTAAAAATCTAATTTAAATAGATATTTTGCATGAAATATTTACCTGTAAGTAAAGTTCAAGACAATTAGGGTAATTTTTTCTGGCATCATGTGTCTGTGTACGACATAAATGTATGCACCAAATGCATTCAAACATAGAATGTTTTGCTGGGATTGGATAGTTGACTTTTTATAGAGCAAGAATCATATATGATTACATTAAGCCAAACATATGGTTAAAATAATGTTTATATGTGATTAAACCAGTTTATAAAAGAACAACAAATTATAGGGTCTAAAATCATTAAAATTTCTTTGAGATGTTTATAATCGTATTGTGTAATTGACATGTCTTATAGGGAGATCTCAAGGCCATTGAAGAGCAAGTTCAAGCTCTATGTGAAGAGGCAAGTAATCTGGCTAATCTATTCCTCGATTCTAAAGAAGATATAGAATCAAAACAGCAGGCGGTCATGAGTTGCTGGAAAAAATGTACCGAAAAAGCAGAACACAGGAAAGACAGATTGCAACAAGCTGAACAACTGCAGTCCTATTTTGATGAGGCAAGAGATTTCCAGTAAGTTGAATTTCATTGAGTTATCCAGTCAATATATTATCAAAATCGTCATTAATATGAAACTACGATTTTTATCCCTTTTCATTCATTCCCTTTATTCTTATCTCTTTTTTCAGTGCATGGATTTATGAGATATCCGCTTTGATAACGAGCACTGAACTGCCTGAAGATGTCGCTACTTGTGAAGATTTAATGGCTCAGCATGACGGTTATAAATCAGAAATAGAAGCTCGATTCAAATCATTTGATCTTTTTGAAGCTCGGGGGAAAGAGATAATAGCAAGCGGGCATTTCTTATCTCAAGACATTCAAACAAAAATAGATGGTCTACGTTCCTCATTAAATGATCTATTGAGTACTTGGAGCACAAGACGAAGCATTTACGAGCAAACTATGGATCTCCTAGTAAGTTTTTCAATTTTTAAGACATAAAACTGATACAATGTATTAAAACTCCAAGATTGCAAGTAAAATCATCAAAATATTTTTTTCTATAATCACTCTAAATTACAGCTACTTAATATATATATATATATATATATATAT
>JAPMOQ010033694.1:4271165-4431570 GCA_026543055.1 Argiope trifasciata
CCCGCCTTTAATGTGTTAATAACGAAACTTTTAGTTATAATTATCAAAATTTGTAGTGAGTAATATTTAAAATTGGTTAATGAAGTTTAGTGGTACTAGAGTAACACTTAGGTATATAGGATCAAGTAAATAGTAAGAAAAGAGGGGTTCTGTGAAATACATAACTTAGCAAAATCGTCCGTTTTTCATAAAAGATACCCTTTTACTTTTAGTTAGAAGAAGATGCTAGGAAAAGGAGAGAAGAAGAGGAGAAAATGAGATTAGAAAATGAAAGGAATTTAGAACAGCAAAAGTTAGAAGAAATCAGACGCAGGGAGGAGGAGAGGCTACTAGAGGTTTAAAATATTATTAATTTTTATTCTAAATATTTTTTCTTAAAAAGTGAAAATGAAACATTCCTTTTCAATTTGTAATGATTTTTATAGGAAAGAAGAAAGGAACGAAAACCAACTGAAGTTTCTCAGATTGAAGATTCTGATGATGATTATCGAGACACAACACCTTCTGGATTCAAACGAATTGGAAGTGTTAGAGCATCCATGAGAAGTAACAGACTGTCATATCATGAACCTGATGCAAAAATCCCGATTAATAAACCCGTAACACCAGTCATTACTGGGAAAAAACTTAACGAGTACCAAAAACCTCCATCAGTTCCACCTACTAGAGCTGAAGGGTTTCTTAATCGTAAACACGAGCTTGATAGTGGCGGAAAACGTGCAAGTTCGAGACAGTGGAAGACGTTATATACTGTTCTTTGTGGCCAGTTGTTGTGTTTCTTTAAGGACAAGAAAGCTTTCCTCGACAGTTACTCTGCTAAACCTCCAGTAAACATACTAAAAGCCAGATGCTATATTCCAAAGGATTATCTTAAGAAAAAATATATTTTCAGGCTCGAGTTGTCTGATAACTCAGCATTTCTCTTTGAAGCCCAAAATGATATCAAAAGAGATGAATGGATGCACAAAATTAATTTTACAGCAAATTTGCCTCCCAGTAAACAACTCTTATCACCAAATGAGGAGCCGGAATATACAACACCTAAAAGAGAAAAGTATCAAGCAGCAATTGCAGAAGAAGAAACATATTCAACTATTGGTGATAAATCTTTCGAATCATCGAGTGAAAATTACAAATTTCCTGAAACAACCAATGGCCATCATAACAGAACTTCTTCTCACACGTATGAAAATTACAAATTTCCTGAAATTCTGGATGATCACCAAGACAAAACACCTACCAATCAAAGTGTCTTTAAAACAACCTCTGTCACTGAAGGAGACGATCCGTTTCATTCACGAACAATGGAAGACATTTATGGTGAACCTTCTATATACGATGATCCCTTTGAAGATAATGGACGATCCTTTTCAATCACATCCTTTGAGGAAAATTCGAAATCAAACAGATCATCTCTCTCAAATCAATCCAGTTACGTTACAGGTAAGTTTGTGTCTTAAAAATCTGAGAAATTCATTTCGAAACAAAAATTCAGGTAAAAATGAGAGTTATTAATTGCACAAAGAGACTTCTGAAAAATTATACCAAACTAAAATGCTGTGTTTCCTGAATAATACTTTATGTAAGAAAAATCAGCTAGATCATTTGAACCAAATATCACCAACTAGGTCTTATAAGAACATTTTACATGTAGCCAAGTTCACACTGGGATAGTAATTGTAGCATTTGGAAAGCCATATAATCTCGATAGGATTGCGGGCTTTTTCACTAATATTATCTCGATATAAATACGATTTAAGAAACAATAAGAGAAGAATGCCTATTAATAAGCAAATAATACTTTACTCATTTGCACATTAGTACTAAAATATTCAATCCCTTTTCTGAAACACGGACATTAATAAATGTTTTCTTATTTACAATCAGCTGCATTTAACAACACGGTCTTCAGAAAATTTCTGATTACTGTAGACTTTAAAAAAAAATTGGAAATGCATGTACTATGATATCCGATTACTGTTATATCTACGTCTCGAAACTAGTGAGGGAATGTTATATTTTAAGATCGATCCAATTTGAAAATAAAAACATAAAATAATAATCTTAAATTATATAGTGTCAATAATTGCACTAATGTACATTCAGAGTTCCTGACACTGATCATTATTTCAAGGCTTCTATTCATATTTAAGTAAATTATTTTAAACTAAATCGGTGATAATCAATATTTTTGCAGTTGCCTTTTTGTGTTCTTTATAGAGTTGGATATAAAATTTCTAAGTTTAGACAACTACCACTAGAGATGTTGTGATCAGTAACAGATGATCGCACATAACCAATTGAAAACAGGTAATTATTACTACTGTAATTGTAGATTTTATGACTCGAGAGTAATTTTTCTGTATAAAGACAAGAATAGAATGACTGCCTAAAATATCGAATACTTATAAATGCTACTGACTAGTAAGCAAGAATTTATGATGTCTTATTTGATTATCAATTTACACCACCTCTTTTCAGCCAATAATGAACGTTGAGAGTAAATGTTAGACTAAGAAATTGATCATATAAATAAAATTATGTATAACTCTTTAGATCTTTATCTCATGCATTGCAATAATTTCCAATAATAACTTTCTTCAGCTGCTGCATCTCATTCAAGCATCTCGACATTACAAGATGATCGAATGGGCGAAGTTGAATCATCCGATGATGACTATACATATGCCAGTACAACGCCTCGCGGAAGTTACGTGATGCCAAACCCAACACCACGTACAAGTTATGCAGAGGAGTCTACTACACCCCGAGGTAGTTGTAAAATATCTTTTTTTATATATAACAAAAAGTTTCCCAATTAATGAAATTTTCGAACATATTTCCTTTCTAATAAAATCTCTGCGCCAAGGAAGTATGGAACACTACATTTACTAATACTATACATTCCAGAGAGGCAATTTGAACATACTTGCTTCGGATTTTCCTTTATTTTCTTACCTGTTAATCAAATTTTTGTAAAAAATTTATTTATGTAAGAGATAAACGTTCTGTTTATCTTGGTAATGTTAAAATGATATGTATACAAGAGTGTAGTTATCTCATTTCAGTTAAAAATGAAAGCAGAGCTCTAAATCTCTGAAGTACAGGATTATTTCTTAATAAACTTAAAGAAGAATGTAAAAAATGGTATAACTAAATGATCTGCTTAAAAGTATAGTATACAGAAGCTTCTGCAATACGTCTTGGTTCCACTCATTTGAAGTTTTATTATTGTAACGATGCAGGTATTCAATAAAGCTTCACCAGTTCCAAACTTCCAACACATATATCTTTCCTTTCTGAACTCAATATTAAAAAAGAATTTATATCCCCTATCCTCTAATTTTTTTTCTGTTTTGACATAACATGTTGTAATGCATAAAATAATTAGAACTGCACTTTATTGTTATAAGGTCTGAGATAAAAGTTCAAGAAAGGAGGATTATGTAAGTATAATTTTATAGAAAGGTAAAAGTAACAAGTGCAATAACTATTTTTGCATGGTTAAATTATTCAAAAAATTTCATATATTTAAAAATTGACTAAATTCATACATTTTTATATTCCTTAACAATAATTCGGATATTATATTAATATTCCTAATAAATTTAAATACATAGTTAAAATTATTAGAAATATTTATGCATCATTCCTCAGAAATGTAATTGTTATAAGAGAACTACAATTATCATTAAGCGTTGTTCAATTTTAAAAATTAGTATTTCTATTTCTTCTTTCTCAATATATTTTTTAATGTACGGTTATTGTCTAACAAACATACTAATGAAATGAAATAATTGCGAAATCATATTATATTTTGGCTAACTATAAGTTAAAAAAGAAAGAATAAATGAACTATTATATTAAAGGTTACAGGATCAGAAGTGTATTGCTTTTTGAATCTATTACTTATTTTATAGAGCGTCATTCTCATTACTAAGTTGTTTTAGAGCAGTCCCTAAAAAGATGTAACTACAGAGGGCTTAATTATAAAATAAAATACTAAAAAAAATCATAGTACCTCTTCCTTCGTCTCTATCCGAGCAGTGCATTAAAAGAATTTAAAAAAACAATGAAAGGAATGTAATAAACTATTTAGAGAGGAGATAGCTAGAAATTGATGCCTTTTATTACTAGTTTTTTTTTATCTAAAATTACTAAAATTGTTTTAAAGAAAATTAGTTAATGATAGCTAAAGTCATATATAAATATTTTTTTTGAAATATTATGCCTTCATAGATTAAATAAAAGGAGTTTAACTGTAAACAGATCTCCGCATTTTAATTTTAGATATTAATTTATTCGAAATGGAATAAAGTTTATTCGTATTTATCTTTAATTCAGCTTTTCATTGCAACTTTATTACAACAGCTTCAGTAAGTAGTATCTTTATATTTGTTATTATTGGTGATTTCAATGGTATAATTTTTTTTTCAGATTTTGACTTAAAATGATTTTAAATGTATAAACATTAAGGTACGATGTGCAGAAACTTAAACTGAAAAACATGAATTAAATTATCATATAATAAGTTGAAAAATTTTCAAATTGTTATTAACCATTTAATAGCCTAAAAAAATCAATAATTTAGGCAAATAAGCTGGTCGCGAAAGACGTCAAGTATTTATATAATATAACTAATAATATCCCTTAATATTTGCTTACTTCAAATCTTCATAGTAGTAATTACTGTAATCTCCAAGCTCAGAAATACATTTTAGAAAATACATATCTGCTTAAAATATAAATTTCAAATTGGCATTGGCAACAATTTTCTGGCCGAATACCTCTTATTTTTACACCACACTTCGCTATTTATTAAAGATTTTTTTTAAACTTAAAAAATATAAAAAAGATTATTAATGCTTGTTGATATCTTTAAATTATTTCAGAGAAAATTAACTTAAACGTAAAAAGGTGAATTTATGATTCTGAAATTACATATTAAAAAATATTGATCTTACTTTTTTAAATAACAGAAAACATCTGTGTATATTTTTAGAAGTCCATGTTTTGAAATAGTAGAATCTCCTGAACTTTGATAAATGAAACACGATAAATCCTTCAGCAGTTTCCGAAAACAATCAGTCTGCTTTTTAGAAAAACAGCAATTCGTGTCTGTTGAGTAATCGCAAGTATTTTTTTTTTTTCAAAATTTATTCAATATCTGCGAAATAGGAAAAAAAATTCGTCTATTGTACCATTATTCTTATCAGAACTGCAAACAAAAGAATTTATGAAAGCGTTAGAATAATAGCGTGAACTTCAAAAGGCATTTTACGTGATTTACGTTCTTAGACCACTCTGCCTGACATAATTGACACGCATCTTACTTAATATTTCTCGGAATCATAAACTCCCCAGGAGCACGACATCGTGATTTTCTTTCGCTTTGATTTCGCACTCTTTTATTTTTTCCTAGAATGGTATTTACTAACTATTTAGAAGGTCAAATGCATCACTTCTCATACTCCTCTCTTAATATTTACTCCTTTATCACTAACGGTTAATCTCCCCCCACCCCCAACGTACGAAGAAAAATAATTCATAAAATTTTACTTCTAAATTTTGATGAGTTCAACTTTTTAAGAGTTTGTCGAGTCAGAAAAGGACATTTTTGGATGTTCCCTGCGATCGAATTCAAAAACGCAAGAATGAAGTTTCAGAGGAAAATGAATCGATGAAATCTCGAGATTTCGGTTAAATTATGAACGAAATCGCTCAGCAAGAATTCTATCAAAATACTTTTTTTTTTTTTTTTTTTTTTTTTTTTTGAATTTGTCTGTCTGTCAGTGAACTAAATCGCAGAGTTAGGTCGATAAAATTTGGTATCCAGTCGTTTTATGATTCATGATTTCTGCCAAATTGCAGATGAAATCGGTTTACGAAAAGTCAATCATGCGTCTGTGTGCCTATAAATACGAAAAAAACAAGCTAGATAAGGGCATTTCGGCATTTTTTCCCCCTGATAACTTTTAGATCTGAAATATATTTTAAGCAAATCCATCAAACGATTAACTTTCTGTTTATACGTTTATTCGTAGACATTTGAGCATAACTCAAATTTAATATGGGATCTTTACATACAAATTGTACATATTTTGTAAATTTTGGATATAGTGAAAACTGCGCCAGACATATTTTCAGATTCTAATTTTTGACTCAATCGTTCAAAGATAGAATATTTGGTTGTTCGCATGTAAGTTGCCAAGATCACTTAAAGATATAACTAAAATAAATGAAATTTGGGAGGAAATCTTTACATAAACGCAGTAAATTAAATCAAATTAGTAGAATTTCCGGCACAACTGCTTTGTAAGACTCGTCATACTCACCATAATTACGAAGCTACCCATAGAGTGTACCTTATTGTATGAGGGAAAATTGATTGGAGAATAATACTGTTCCAACATTTTGAATTTTAAAGGACAATAAAATAAATTTCGTAGGAAACATTATGGCACGGATGTAGAGAGATTCAGGAATTTTTATTTTTTTACAATCAGTAATGTTAAATGCAGACTCGTTAACTTTTTCAAATGTTGTTAGCAAAAATTATTGTTCATAAATTAATTACATGGATAATATTATGGCAGAACATCTTCATACACTAACAGCTTAGATGGTGTGCAATCACCCCCCCCCCCCCCCCCTCTAAAAAAGCGCATAGTGTAAAAGATGACAAAATGCAGCAATAGAAATGTTTTAATATTGTCGTTTTAGTGATAGCATCTGGATTCAAATTTAATATTGTGATTGCTGAGAATTTGTATAGATAAAAATTTTAAACTTTTTAAAAAAAAGTTACTGACACATTTTAATTCATTCATATTATTCTTCCATTATAAACAAAAATATGTACGAAGTTTTAGACCAGAAAAATCTCTCAAAACCCTATTGGTAAAAATTTCCTGAATTATTTACAGAAGAGTAAGGCAGCTAGCCAAAATTCTTCAAATTTTCAAGCCAAAAATTTTCATTCTTTTCAGTAACTGCTAGCATGCAGAGTATGATTCACATATATTATTCCATTCGGGCTAGCAGTTCCTCATCTTCACTATCATTTAACAAGCCTTTTTCAGGTACTTATTATTTGAAAAGTTAAGATAAAGACCATTGTTTATACCACTGCCTTACTATTCATACTTTTTTTACCCGGTAATTAAAAACTCAGTATAAATGCAACAATTCCCAAAATACAAATCCTCTAAAAGCAAACTTTTGATTTCTCAATATTGAAAAATATTGATTAAGTAATTTTGTAAGATGATGTAAAGGTACATAAACTAATTTTAATACATTTTTTAAAAGAAAAATCTTGTTTCTTTTTTTAAATACCAATAATTATGGGTATCATATTAATAATTTGTATTTTTTTAAATTACGTCGTATATATATCAAAACTATCTCTCAAATCATTTTAAAAAGATATTTGAAGAGAGGGCGCAATCCCCCAACTCAGAATTGGAAATCTTAACCATTTTTAATTATAATATTAGCTCTTATCATCAATTTATTGATTGTTGAAATTTGTTTCGATTTAAGAACCCATTTAAGATAACGATGCTTTATTTATTTTAAATATCTCTTGCAGGTTTCTCAAAATTTGAAGGCAAAAATCATGATAAGGTACGTATAATTTATGAAATGGAAGCTCAGAAGAATTTATTCTTCTAGGTCATTTAGATTTTATGCTAATTTTTATTTCATGCGTTATACATTTTCTTTAAAAGTCTTGGTTTTACATTACAACAGTTTTGAACATTTATTTAAATGAAAATGTTATAATGAATCTACCATAACAAATATTTAAACTCTTTTATTTATATCTAGTCATACAATTTCACTTTAAAGTTGATTAGATAAGTATATTTATTTGGTTTTATGGATTAATATCTAAACATTTTTTTTTTGCAAAATTAATTATTTTAAGCGTGTGGCAGAATAAAACTGATTTATCATATCTTACATAAAGAGACACTTAAGACTTTAAATTCGCTTGCTTGATCTCAATTCATTCAATAATTAATCAAACGCAGGTCTGTTTCAATTCTTCTGCTTTTTGAATCTCCCTAATATTGAAACAAATTTCATGGCCGCATTATCCCTTGTTAAATATTTCGCGATTTGAAGTTAATATTTACTATGGAAAAAATAAGTAAATGACACGATATAATAAATATAAGAATACGCATATAACACATTTTTAACTTTTCATAAATACTGTGTAACTGAATTCTGTGTTAGATAAAATAATAACTTAATAATAATTTTTTTTTTTAATTTACTGCACATTCTTATAAAAAAATCCTCTAACTATAAAATAAGAAAATGTCCCACATATTTTCTACACCATCATAAGTATCATTACATTTTCTTTTTGCAAAGATTTTTTTTATTCCCCCAAACGTTTTACAATATTTTGTATTTCATTATGTATACTTTTTAAGAAATAATAATAATAATAAGATTAAATAATAATTAAGATTTGTAGTTTTAACTACAAATCTTAACAGGTTTGATTAAATGGGCTGTACACTTGAGAAATTTCACTTAAAAATTATACTTCCTTCAACGGAGAGATCACCATTTAAGAAGCATTATTACATTAAAATAATATTTCTTAAAAGAAGTTCTTTCCAAACATAATGAATAACAATTTCTTCAGTATGCTCAGTACATAAATGCCTCGGAAAATTTAACTATTTCCACCGGAACAAGCCAAAAGTATAACGAATAGGACTAACCAGAACTAGGTTGTATCCAGTTCATAAACGTACAGTGCATACACATGATTGCAGAGAATAGAAAAATCCCTGGCGTAAGGAAGATCAAATTGTCATCAAGATAAAGCGTCAGTTTGCAAGTAGCATTCCGGTACTTCCATAACCAGATCATATCATTGATCCCGCTTCATGTACATTGGAAGGAAAATTTATTTAAAAGACAACGGTTGTTAAGTTCCGAAAATTGCAGCAACAGACACTATAGAGAATGTGACAATACGAAGCCATTGTAATAACTATACATGCCAGATAGGAATACTCCAGAGTTCCCAGAGCTCCTACAAATGACGCGCACTCTCTGCGTCCAGACTCCTTAATAATCACCCTGCGCCACTGTTTTTATACTCTTCACTTCAATCCTTTTTAGGACAGACAGAACAGTCCCACAGTGGTTAGAGACGTGACAGCCACATTAATATTATTCTATGAAGGATAACAAAAATGTACTTCAAAGGAAGCGCCAAATAATAACTTTCGGGATATATTCTTTTGTACTAAAATAAGTTTTACGAATGCAGTAATATAGTAAAAGATCAATTTTCAGGCAGCATCTTAGGCCTTCTATGTATTTTTGAGCATAAAGAATTCATCTTTGCTTTTATTTGTGATAATGTACTTCAATGCCATTGAGGATTTCTCAAATTTCCGAAGTAATATCTATTTACTTTTGATAGTTCTATTAAAGTGTACGTTATAGGATTTTTCCTTGAGTTTTAACAGTGTGAAAGGCTTCTCTTGTTATTTGGTTTAGTAGTGTAGACCTTAACAAGAGGCTGTTTCTCAGAAGTTACAATTTTGCTGATAATCAACTTAAAAAACAGGCTGCATAAAATTTTACTTGAATCAGACAGCTACTAAGTTACTCCAAATACCTTGAGGTTGGAGCAATCACTGAAATAACAAAATGCTTTTCATTATCTTTTAAAAATAACGACTTTTATAAGGGAAACGCCTTTATACCTGGAGAAATAATTTCTGTAGAATCAAAACCTGAATTATTTTGACAGTTCATTCTGCAGCATCATTCAAAACAGTTGTCTAATATATATTTTTTAAGTTTCACTTTTGTCACTAGGATCACTTTTCCATGTGGAAGGGTATTTGATAAGGAAACTAGTACTGCTTGAAAATCTCAAAGAAAAGTTCTGTAATGGAAATTACAAATGACAAAAATGTGTTTTTTAAATGGAAGAAAAATTATTTTGGTAAAAAAAAATGTACCTCTTTGATAGATTTTTTTTCTTTTTCCTATTATTCCCTTTGGACAATTTCCAGCATAGCTTCAGTCACATAGATGGTGGAGCATTGCCAATGAATAAGTACAAGAACTAAGTAGCAGAGATCATTTGATCCAGAAATTAGTAAAATTGTTTTCAGTGTCCTTATAATTTATAAGTTCATACATAAACAGAAAATCATAATGAGGTGTTAAAATACCTTCTTATGATAAAAAATAGGCTCGAATATACACTCGCGCAGTAAAAGTGCATAATCTTTTTAAGAATTCTTCTCTCTATCAGGTAATTGAAATTAATATTAAAATAATTCTTGAGAACATGAATTGCTTTTGCCATCCACTCTTAGTAAACAAAATATAAATTTAAAATTCAGTGTCATATCATTTAATAATGTTACCATATTTTTGTGAAAATGGAAGTTTATAAATAAGATCTTCTTACACAGCTGGACACTGTGCAACCCCCACCCTTTTTTTAGAAGATAATTAACCCTAAAGTTAATCTTCATTACTTTATGTAAAATTCATAACTTCAAAATCTCTCTTCTGATATTCTGTTTTCTTTTTCAAAGTCATAAAAATTAAAGTAATTCATTTTGTCCAATTTCAAAACAAAATGCACAAATATAAATATAAAAATCTAATTAAAAAAATGTCTTAATATTTAAAAAAATTAAATTTGTACAATACACTACCTTATTCAAAAGCGAAGGATGAGCTCAAAGTCACCTTCAAAGCATTATTTTGAGACAATGCATTATAAATATGTTGATGGAGTTGAAACAACTGCCTGAAACAAAAACACCCTAACCAAGGGGGAAAGGGGGGGTATTCAAATTTTTTTAGAACAGAAGAAAAAAATTCTAAAACTTTGTAATTAATGTCAACATGTTCACTATGAACAGTAATTATGTGGATCCTAAAATATATCAGTCTTTATAAATCCCAAAATATATTGCAACCTTAAAAAAAAGCAGAAATTTTTCCTATCTCATCCTTATGTATTCTAAATCCCTTTAAAAATTAGACTTTGGAAAATCTCAAAAAGCTTGTAATATTCAGTGCACTAAATGCTTCAGAACACACTTGTCTTATTTTGTTCTCCAAAGGGAATAATAAAGAGAAGAATAAAACATCTTCCTGGTTTCTTTTTCGAAAAAGTGAAAAAATTCATTTCAATCATAAATTATTCTAGCTATCAATAATGAATCACCTAGTTTCTACTATAAGTAATTATATATTTTATGTAGTTTAAATAAATTGTCAATTCTAGTCAAATAAAAAATACCCTGTTGGTATCAACAAATTCTGCATATATATTAAAAGAAATAATTTCATTTTTTTACGAAATCAACATCCTTTCACAGGTACAGAAACATCATAGTTTGACATTACCACATTTGAATACAGAGGAGTTATTCAAAAAAGTAACAAAGAAAGAGCCCAAGAAGAAAAGGAGATTTTTCAGCCTAAGAAGAAACTAAACTTTCTATAGACTCAAACTTATTTATTGTTATCGCACTTCAAGAGTTATTTTCTTGTTGTATAACAGAACAAATCTATTACTAATTATGTATATTTTTGATAACACACTAGCAGATACTGGATTTTGCCAAACTGCTTTTTACATTGATTGAATTTTGCTCATTGCAAAAGAGATTGTTAATAAATATAATTTTGTATTATATAATGTGTTGTATAGTGTTTTAGAAAATAAATTCATCTTAATAAATAACCTAAGATCACCTTTTAGAAATTTATGATCAATTATACTTCAGCTATTTCATTGTATAATTTATCCTATGACCCTAAAATGGAATGTGAATAAAATTATTTTTCATTAAACCTTAAAAATTATTTTTTATAATCAATGACAATTCAACAACCTAACAAAAATATCTTATTTCCTACATATAGATTAGTATTTCATTATTTTCCCTTTTATACATAACATATTGCCACTATGAGGTTTCACAAAATATTATTACTACATAAATAAGTCAAAATTTAAACATGTAAATAGATTTATTTTTCTATGAATTCATTGTTGCTTAAAATATCTTTTTATCATCTTCCTATACAGAACGTCAAAATTTACAAATATATCTCATTTCATTCAGCATTCACATAAATATAAAATATTCTTTGGAACAACAATCAGCAACAAAATTAAAATCTTATAAATATTGGTGTTACTTTAGTACACAAGACGGATACCAGTTTTATCTCGATATTTAGCATGAAATCTCTGAGAATTCATAAAGACTGGCTTGCAGAACTTTGACTGGTATAAATCACAGCTCCAACAAAATTTACACATCCTGCCAAAACAAAGACAGGAAACCATCGGCCATGTGACTGAGTGACTAATTCTGCTGTAACTGGACCACATAAGATACCTGGTATAGTTGCCTGGCACAAAGGAAAAAGCAATATAAATCTTAAGAATTATTTTTTCGTAAATACATTAAAAATTTAATTCACTTTATCAATGAGCCACTTACCAGGGTGTTGGAAATAGCAAATGTCACTCCAGCATGGTTGGGAGCCACATCTGCATGATTGCTTAAGTGCCCAGCCGAGTTACAAGCACATAAACCCATGGAAATAGAAACGAACCTAAAATAAAGTTTAATAAATTGTTTGACGAAATAAATAATATATAATTAATTTGAAGGTTCAATATCGCATCGAAATTCACTGTATAAACAAATTTTCTATTTAAAGATACTGCTCTTAACAATCCTTGAAGATTTGCACAGACATTTTGAATTATTAAATTTCGAGTTCCATATTTCATAATTAAACTAAAATAAAGGTTTAAAAAAGGCGGTCACAAACACTGAAATAATAATTTGATTATTTGCAATAAAAAAAAATTGTCATTAGCTAGAATTTTTTTTAAGTGTATGAGTGAAAAATATTATCGCAAGATAAATATCCTTCCTTTGCATTTTACAAAAATAAAATATCTTTAAAAATTAAACTATGCTTTTGCAACAGAAATAATAAAGCAACAATTAGCACCTTTTGAAAAAGGAAATAGTTATAAATGGAAATACCTCTTAACATTTTCTATTCCAAGAAATCGGCGTCTGAAAAGATCGACGTCATGCTAGTTTCTCTATTCATAGCAAAAAAGAAAACTACTTGAAAAGAAGGAGCCTGTGGTTTATTTGCAATATTTACTCAAAATAGTTTCGAATTTGAAAATTTGTTTTCACTTTGAAAAAATTTAACTTGTCTAATTTAACAATATACAGAAAAAAACAAAATATCAAATATTTTGAATATAATTTTTTAAGCAGTGGCTGAAGAGAGAGAAGAGAAACAGAAATGACGAGGCACACAACACAGATCAAAAAGACCTACGTAATATTATTCTCGTGATTTTATATTGTGAGATTTCAACGTATTTATTTACACGTGTAGGTTTAGGTAAGGGAATTATAAGCATCTTTCAAAAGAATGCGTTAGATCACCAAATTTTTATCCCTTCTCTCGGAGTGTGGGAACTTGTCGACATCAGCAATTTTATAGAATTTTTGCTCCATTAATAAAATAAAAAAGGGGAACATGATCGGGAAACATGATAATATTTTAGAATGAAGTTAATGTACACTAAATTGAAATAAAAACTAGGAAATGAATTAGGATTTAATTTAGAATTAAGATATATCGTTACACACACAAATATATATATATATATATATATATATATATATATATATATATATATATCAATTCTAGTCTTTTTTTCAAAGATTATAAAGAAGAATTATAAAAGCTAAAATAAATACAAAATGAAACGAAGTAAAGAATAAGTATGAATTTTTTATACCATTTAAGTTAATGTCTACACTCTAATTGAAGTACTTTTTTAAATGGATATACCAATGTATCAATTTTTTCGAAACTTTAAAGAAACTAATTATTTTTGAAACTATATTTGTTCAGAATTTTATTCAATAAGAGATATTTTCATATGTAAATTAATTGTATTTTGAACAATATATTGCTTGTTATTTATTTATTATTAAGATAGAGAAAGACACAGAAATATGTAATGTTATTCATATCTAAAAAAAACACAAACTGGATAATGAAACAAAAAAAAGGGGAGAGCTGACTCAGTTTAATTTAAAAAAATTATGTAGATTTCTAACGAAGGAAGAAAGCTCCACTTTGTAATATATGTTGCAAACGAATTTAATCACATGATATGTGGGCGGAGCTAACCGCGAAACCCACGTGGTATCGTAAGTATGTGTATATGCATGTAAAAAGTTTCGGTTCTTTTCTGTGAGTGTGCGCGTGTAATATGGTTATGTTTTTCATGACGGTAGCTTCTAGAATGGCTTACCGAATATACCTTGTCTCGGAATATAATTAGAAATTATATTTTTACTCGGATTAATTGTTTACATGTCTTTATTTAGAATATGTGCGTTGTTAAATCTTGTTAAGTTTGCTGTTACAAATAAACTGTTTAAAAAGACAACCAGCTCGTCATTCCTTGGAATCTCGTATATTTTATCTTGGTGATATACCATCATTTATTATTTTTCATGGTGCCGAAACCCGGGAATATGCTTTTGGATAATCAGAAATCTTACTTGTGATGTCGGATTAGAATTTGGATTAATTCTCTTGGATTCGGAATATAAACTCGGACCCGGAATAGAGGTACTGTACCAATTTTATTTGCTAAGGATGGAGACTATTGACAAATTGAAAAGTAAAAGGAAAAACGTTCGTACTGCCAGTACGAAACTCATGACTGTTATTTACCCGTTTCTAGAAATATGTAATGTAAGAAGTGAAAGCGATCGAAATAAGCTTTCGCAGCACTTACTAAATGTCGAGGAAAAACTTAAAGAACTTAAATCTTTAAATAGTAAAATCGAAGAATTAATAACTGATAAGGAAGCTTTCGAAACTGATATTCAGACCTCCTTTGATTATGATGAAAAGCTAAATGAAGTTAAGTTTCAAATTAAATGTAAAATTGAAACTAGAACCGAACAACTACCTGATTCATCTCCCTCATTTCATGGTCCAGTTAATGTAGAGACTAACCATTCTGCAACTTCTATTAATTTGCCAAAATTAAGAATTTCCACATTTAGTGGAGATCCCAGCACCTTTTTGGAATTTTTTAACAGCTTTAAGAGCGCGGTTGACAGCAATGAATCTCTAAGTAATGTCGACAAATTTATTTATTTGAAATCCTTTTTGTCCGGAGAGGCCCTTAAAACTGTTTCTGGTTTTTCCCTAACGGAAAAAAATTATAAAGCATGTTTGGATCTTCTGGAAGATAGATATGAGAAAAGGGACCGTTTGATTAGTCATTTTATAAATAGGCTATTAGAAATTGAATCAGTCAAATCCTCCTTTAATATCAGAGGCTTAAGAAGGTTACATGACGAAAGCGAAATAAGTATTAGAAATTTAAATGCAATGGAAATTGATTCAGAAAATTACGGACATTTATTGATTCCAATTTTATTGAAGCAATTGCCCCAAGATTTAGTTATAGAATATCATCGCAAAAGAGATCCTGATAAAACTGGTGATGTAAAAGAACTAATGAAGTTCATAAAATTTGAGATTGAATCTCGAGAATCTGCGAATATTGTCGCCGGTCGTGCTCATAAATTTCCAGAATATTCTAAGCAATATTCCCGAAATTCCTATTCTCATGAACAGTCTAATAAATTTAAAAATAATACTCCTTCATCTGCTGCTTTAAACACAGTTGTCAAAAATGTGTGTATCCTTTGCTCTAGTGATTCGCACCCTGCATTAAAATGTAAATCTTTAACAAATGAGCAAAAACGTTACAAATTAAAGAAAGAAGGTTTTTGTTATCGTTGCATGATGTATAAACATTTGATGTCCCAATGTAAAGTTAAAATTACTCCTTGCGAAACTTGTCAGAGTTCGCAACATAATGCTTTATTTTGCACGAAAAACAAAAATAAAAATCCCTCTAATTGCGAATCTAAAGTAGAAACCGACGAAAAGCAGGTAATCATGACTTCTGTTTTGAATCCTGAAAATAAACCCGGCAATTATGTAACGTTGCTACAAACAGCTAAAGTCGAAGTTCAAGGTAATGATTCTCGAAAGTTAATTGCTAGAATATTGTTTGATTCCGGATCTATGAAAACTTTCATTCGCAATGATTTGAAGCAATCTTTAAATTTGAAAACGATACGAAAAGAGAAACTTTTGATCTATACCTTCTCAAAACAAGAACCTATGGAAAAAATTTGTGATGTAGTGACTCTAAAATTAACTAGTTTATATCCTCCCTATAAATCCATCAAAATAGAAGCTTTGGCATCAGACGAAATAACCGCCGCTAATATCTATTCGAACATTAATCCCAGACATTTAGAAAACATTCTCCCAGCTGGCTGTTTTATCTCCGATTCGTACGAGGAATCCAAAACACCGATTCAAATTCTCCTAGGCGCCGATTTCTTGTGTAATGCAATATCTGGTGAAGCAAGGAAGATAAACAAGAATCTTTTCATTCAACCCACAATATTTGGCGATACGTTAATTGGGCAAATGTTTAATCCCCATGAAGCAATAAAAAATCATACTTCTGTTTTCAACCTCTCTTGTAACATAATTGAAAACGATTTATCATCGCTGTGGAATATAGATTCTTTTTTGTCAAAAGATGAGTCACAGGAAGTGAAGCCTTCGGATATTTTATCCAACTTCGGAAAGGAATTAAAGATAAAAAATAAGCGTTATGAATGCCCGTTGCAGTGGAAATCGCAAGAATTAAAATATAATCTTAGCAATAATCTAGATGTTGCTTTAAAGAGATTTTCTAGTTTACAAAAAAGATTTATTCGCGATGAATCCTTGTTCGAAAAATATAATGCAGTGATGAAAGAACAAGTTAAGGCAGGAATTATAGAAATGTGTTCTGATGATTGTTCTGTTGGTTATGTAATGCCTCATAGAGAAGTATTAAAAGAAAGTTCTTCTAGCACAAAAACAAGAATAGTTTATGACGCCAGTAGTAAAATCGGGACGAACATGAGTTTAAACGAATGTCTTGCTTCAGGAGAAAATTTGAATCCTAATCTAATTGATGTTATATTAAAATTTAGGGAACATAAGGTTGCTTTTTGTGGAGATATTGCGCGTGCCTTTTTGCAAATTGAAGTCTCTGAATCAGATAGAAATTATTTATGTTTTTTTTATTATAAAAACTGTGACCAAACGCTACCAATAACTTTGTATCATTTTAATAGACATTGTTTCGGTGTTACTTGCTCACCCTTTGTTTTGGCTGCTACTATTAAAACGCATATTAAAGAGTACAAAGATAAATATCCTCTCGCTTATAAAATGCTTAATGAATCATTGTACGTAGATGATCTCTTTTACGGGAGTTCCACGGTTGAAGAAGCTCTTGCATTGTCTTCCGATGCTGTTTCAATATTAAAAGACGCAAGCATGAATATGAGAAAATTCGACTCTAATTCTAAACAATTAAAAGAAGAATGGCGAAATACTAATTCCGATATTGAAATCAATGAAAACACTGATTCTCCCCTTAAAATATTAGGACTTGTATGGAACAATTTAGATGATACAATAGGACTTAATTTGCAATCCCTGTTGTCAGATTTAAATGACAATGAATGCACGAAAAGAAATGTGCTTCATACTGCTGCCAAATTATTTGATCCTATCGGATTTATATCACCGTTTTCAATCCGTATAAAATGTCAACTACAAGAATTATGGCAACTTGGTATTGAATGGGATGAAGTTTTTAATGGACAAATTAAAGAGAGTTTCCAAAATTGGTGTAACGAAATTAAAGATTTGCAGAATTTAAAGATTCCTCGATACTATTTCCCTAACCAAGATGCTATAAATAATCAAGATATTCAACTTCATGTTTTTTCTGACTCTTCCTTAAAATGCTATGGAGCTGTGGCTTACTTGAGGTACAAAACCTGTAACGGAAATTTTGAGACTAGTTTTGTAATGTCGAAATCTAGGGTAGCTCCAATTAAAAAGTTAACTCTCTCTCGTCTGGAGCTAATGGGTGCTATAATCGCTTCTCGTATGGTGAAATATCTTAAAGGAATTTTCCAGGATATAAAAAAATTTGTATTGTGGAGTGACTCGACAATTGTTCTCCACTGGATTAAAGGTTCAGCTCCCTTTACTATGGTAGGACTTGATTTTGCAGGTCCCCTATTCGTGAGAGACTCCAGTGTAAAGCAGTATATTCTGCTGATAACTTGTGCTGTGACAAGAAGTGTTCATCTCGAATTAGTTGGTGACATGACTACGGACACTTTCCTCCTCGCATTCCGCCGTTTCATTTCTCGACGTGGTTTGTGTTCTGTGGTGATCTCTGATAATGTCCGCACGTTTAAACGAGCAGAATTGGAGATTAAGTTAATTTGGAAAGTGATTAATCATCCTGATGTGCAAGACTTCTACTCTAAAAACGGTATTAAATGGCAATTTATAGTGGAAAGAGCCGCCTGGTGGGGTGGATTCTACGAACGAATGGTTCGTACTGTCAAAACTGCCTTACGTAAATCTCTTGGAAAATCGTGTCTCACTATTGATCAATTGTTAACAGTGCTTATTGAAATAGAAGGCATGATCAACTCTCGACCAATCACCTACGTAAGTAGTGATTCGGAGGAACCAACTGCCTTAACTCCAGCTCATTTTATTCTAGGAAGGAGAATAACATCATTGCCCTCTGTAAAACTTCACCTTGATTCAAATCTTTCTTCTAGGAAATATTTCATTAAAACTTTTAATTATCGTGAAAAATTAATGAGATCTTTTTGGACCAGGTGGAAAAATGAATATTTACTAAATTTAAGAGCGGCCCATTCAAGTTTAGCTAAAAACTGCTCTCAATTTAAGGTTAACGATGTAGTCTTAATTAAAGATGATCATTTACCTCGTAATTTTTGGAAACTAGGAAAAATACTTGAATTATTTCCTGGAAGAGATGGCAAGGTGAGGGCTTGCAAATTAAAAACTGAGTCCGCAACTATCAGGCGACCTGTACAACTGTTGTATAATTTGGAAATACTGGACTAAAGTATAAATTGTATTCATGAACTCTTAACTTTATGCCTAATTTCTTGAATATTAACTGCTATTAAATTTGAATATTATATATTGTACAATTTTAGTTAATTGTTATACTTGTATGTTTTCATGTTTCTTTATAATATTGCTTATGTTTTACCAGGTAACTTTCATGTTATGCAAGAAAATTTACTCGGATTTTTTATGAACCCCCCTTGGTTCATCCGGGGGCAGGTTGTTGCAAACGAATTTAATCACATGATATGTGGGCGGAGCTAACCGCGAAACCCACGTGGTATCGTAAGTATGTGTATATGCATGTAAAAAGTTTCGGTTCTTTTCTGTGAGTGTGCGCGTGTAATATGGTTATGTTTTTCATGACGGTAGCTTCTAGAATGGCTTACCGAATATACCTCGTCTCGGAATATAATTAGAAATTATATTTTTACTCGGATTAATTGTTTACATGTCTTTATTTAGAATATGTGCGTTGTTAAATCTTGTTAAGTTTGCTGTTACAAATAAACTGTTTAAAAAGACAACCAGCTCGTCATTCCTTGGAATCTCGTATATTTTATCTTGGTGATATACCATCATTTATTATTTTTCAATATACACTGTTGACAGGTCCTTTAAATTAGTTTCTTGGCATTAAACAATACTATAAGATATTTTTTTAATCGAAGTTCAAATTGGAAGTTACTAGGACCAACTAATAGTTTCTAATTAGACTATTAAAGTAATATTTTTTTCAGTAAAGGCATGAAATTAAAATTCCTGTTCGATGCACTTAAACTGAAAAAATTTATTGTAAAAATGCTCTAAATTACAACGAACATTTGAAAATAAAAACTTAATTATAAGTGCGCCATAAATATATAAGTATTTTTAAATGATACAAAAAAAAATTAGAATTTAATTATTTTTTTAAATTAATATTATTTCGTAAGTTTGCATCCAATGTATTTCTTCTAAGTCAGCGCGTATTTCTCCTTGAAAATAAGCGCAAATGCAGAGTTCTGCATTTATCCCCCCCCCCATTATCAAAACCTGTAAAAAAGTTTGATAATCATATTTTGAATATGACACAATTTTTGATTAAAATTATTATCCTAAACTTAGAATGAATATCAAATGCTGAATTATTCAATATGATAATGGAAATAATTTTTAAAAAATCAGTAATTTTCCTGCTTTTACAATGTTTTGTGAAAAATTCAGTATGTGATGCTCTCATGACATTTAAACAATTGGCATTAACTTAAAAATCTATATCTTGTTGCTTTTCATGATCTTTTAATTTATTTGGAATATAACGGGTCTAGTTTTTCTATCCTGAATTTTAATTAAAAAGCTTATTATTTCAAAGAAAATATAAAATTTTGTTTTAAATGAGATACTTTTTCATTTAAAAAACAAATTGATTGCAATAAAAATTTTCGAATTTCATTTCATATATTCAATAGCAATAAAAGTGCTCTCAGGAAGGCCAATGTAAATGAAGAAAGATACAATCTGCTCATAAAATTAATTAAAATTCAGCGATATAAAATATTAATAAGAAACATCAATTAATCTGATTTTGTATTCTTCCCAATTCAGTACTAATTAAGTTGCTGCCCCAAAAACAAATTTTACACAAAATACCTTAAGATGTATGTCATATGCAACTACATAAGGTTAATAGTTTTTACATTAGTCAAGCAGTATCCCAAAAAAACTTTCATATAAATTACATTTCAACAAAACCCAATTTACAATAAATTTATTGTGTATCTATAAATTAGCAGCAAATCAATAAAAAGATAAATTATATACTTACAACACAGCTGCTGGCAAATTATTAACCGCGCTAAAGCATAATAGAAATACACCAGGACCCATGAGTCCGATGCAAGTCATAAGCCGCCGCACAGATAAAACTGTCCATTTTCTGGATATCAATGAATCAGCAAAATGACCAGACACTGAAATAGAATTAAAGTCAATTTCAAATACATGTAAATATATAGACAGAAAAGAGAATGCTGTTAGAAAATTTTCAATTTATAACATTTTGAATAAACATAATATTCAAAGAATATCATCCTAATAACTTATCGTACTCATGTATTAAAAAAATAATAAGATATAACAAAGTGCTAAGCATCATAATATCCTGAGTTTTATAATATCGATTAAATTCTTTACCTTTCTTAATTTGAACTAAAATTTAGACAGTTTACCTAAAATCTTAATATCTACACAATAAATTCTCTTCATAAAGCAACTAGATAAATTAGCATATCATCAGCTTTATTTTTGTTAAAACAAATTTTTAGTTTGAATCTAGAGTTAAAATCATAAAAAGCTAATTAAGAAGAATGAAGGATTCATTAACTGTTCAAAACTGTAACTTCTCACATCAATCATATGTGGTAATAAGAATGAATTGTATCATTAGATCGAATCTCAAGGTCTAATGACTAGTTAGATGAAAAGTCATTATGTAATAGATCATTGTTACTCAAATATAAAAAGGCATAGCATAACAGAACATTATTGTTTAAATATTTAGTAGGAATTGCTTAATTCGACTGTCAATTAGTTTTAATACAATTAAATTAAAATTAAAAATCCTATTTTTTAAAGAAATTACAGAACATTTAATTGTTTTAACTACAGATTCATTCGACTTACTTGCCATTTCTTTTAACAAATGGCTACTTAACTTTTTCAACAAATTACTTACCAATTCCACAAAGAGAATTTATTAAGTAAGGCATTGCAGTAAAGCTAACATCTTTTTGGTCAGCTCCGAGATTTCTAGATAAATAAGTTGGTAACCACTGCATTATAATATAATTAGTCCAATTCATAGCAAAATGAGCTATATATATAGCCCATAAAGACCAGTGACTGATAAACTCGATCCATCTGACATTTATATTTGTTACCTAAAAAAAGCGATAAAACAAAAGAATTTCAGTTCATGAAATAACATGCAAATGAGTTATAACAAAAAATATTCACAGCTCTTGAGTAAATTAAATTCACTAATAAACAACAAAGTTGCAGATATTGCAAAAAGATAATACAAATTTCTTGCAACGAAAATTGATGGAAAATCTATATATCCACAAAATACTTCAACATGAATGAAATAAAATGCTGTATAATATTTACATCCTCCCCCCCAAAAATGCTTAAAACATATTTCAATATTAACAATTCTTCCTTAACTTTAATTTTATTGTTTAACCAAAAAAGAACACTTCTTTTTTTAAAAAAATGTTTGGTTATAAAAAGATGCTTGGTTATATATTTTTATTTTTGTAATTAACTACTTAACATCAAAAATGCTAAAGAAGATATTTGAAGAAATTCACAGATTTTTATGTAAGGTTAATACTTATAAATTCATACACGAGTTTACACAATCTAGGATATTTACTGAGCATTATTAAGTCTCATAATAATAAAATCTTAGTAGTGGACAAAGAGGAGTACAAGAGGAGTTTTTAATTTAGTCATTTTTGATAGGAAAACATTTAGTAATTTGAATACAGACCAACTTATCAGTTGCAATTAATTTTGCATTAAATATATCAACTGCAAATATAATGATTTAAAAAAATAGGAAATTAAATATACCTTAATGGCTCCAGAGATAATCGCACCTATCTTGGCACTCAATTATAATACAAATAAATAAAATGATAAAACTGAAGAAGATTAAAGGGCATGCACAACATTAAAATATCTCCCTCCTATATGTCCTAAAAGTCTGGAGCAAAATAGCCAGTTATTTTAACAATTAAAAGATATGTTTATATAGTAGAAATATTGATGTCTTGCATGAGCCCTTACGACAATTTATACATTCATTACAAAACTAAACATAGCAAGAACTGGAATTTTACTTTGGGAAATACTAATGGAAGATCTTCAACTCCTGCATTTGGAGTATCTATATAAAAAACCAACCAAAGCAAAACCCAGAACATTCCAAGGCTTCCAAATGTATAAAACATCCATGGCCATGGCAAATGAGGGCATATCTAAAAAATAAAATAAATAAAATTAACGGATAAAAAAATAAATTTATTGCATTAACAGAAAAAATGATCAAAACTCCATTTTTGACAGACTATGCTAAAACATGTTAGCAGCGTTTGGTCGCACAAAGCTTGATAATACTTTTATTCAGTGTAAGCCTATATTCAAAATATTAAAATGATGAAATTTTATATATATAAATGCTTCAAACTATGAGGCTTCATACTTAATGGGAAACAGTATTTGCCTATTGAATTTAAATAAATCGATTTTTTCAATGTGCGAACAAACCTAAGCATAAATAAATCGCAAATTTTATTTTTTATGCTGATTCATTAGATTCACCCTGTATAGATCAAATTGAATGTTATGGCTTATTATATTATATATATAGATATATAGATATATATAATTTGGCATAGCATTTTTTTCTGTCAATGGATCATTATTTGTTTCAATTCAATTTTAGTGATTAATTTTAAGCATTTAGGTCATATCCATCACATTGTTTTTACATTGCACAATAGACCTTCAAATAACTACGACAGCTGACCAAAATTAGAAGAAATAAAAGTATAGCTAAACATTGTATTCTTCTAAAAGTACAGATTCTCATACTGGAGACATCTGCGATGGGTTGTACTTATTTCTGAAACATCTCAAATTCGTTCTTCAATATTTAAGTCCGACAATTTCGCTATCCGAATGTATACTTTTACAACAAACACTGTAAAGAAATGGAATTCTGAATGGCTTCTGCTTACCTCCCATTATAGCTTTTTTAAAAAGTGTCACATAAAATTCAAAGATTTTTTCCCATAAAATTACTGGATCTTAATAGCATACAGCTGTTAAAATAATGCATCACCATATAATGATTCTATTTCGATTAAAAAGACAAAGGCTGGTAAACAATCCTCACAGTAAATTTTTTTGTTTTTGTTTTTACAAACTTTATATACAAAGTTTTGAGAATATCATTGAATTAAAAAAATCTTAAATTTCTTAATTCAAAAACTTCAATACAAATATTTTATCCTTTCTTCAATAATTATTTTGCTAAATTTTAGGAGAAATAAAATTTAATTCACGCCAAATTGAAACAATATTTGAAAATGAACTGATAACATTTTATATTAATTTATTCATATTAGTTATTATATATATTATATTCAGCAAAAAGAACTATCAATAAACAAAATTTTCCGAGACACATTTGAATTTAAATGCGTCATATGAAATGTTGGATAATATTAATAAGAAGATGAAATCCATTTAACAGAAACATCAAACACTCATTTGCAAAGTGATTTTAAAAAGCAGAAGCGTACTTCTTAATAAAAAGCCTTAATTTTACGCAGAAAGTACATTAAAATATAAAATAAAAATTAATTTCAAAATTATAGACTTACAAGAGCAGCAACAGTTTGCCCAACTGTACCACTTGCAACTAAATAACCAAATGCTCGAGATCTTTCTTCAACAGGAACAGCATGAGCAAATATATTAAATACAGTAGGAAGACCTGGAAAAAAATATTGCATCCAATCATCGGTATAATTTAGAATAAAATTTAAATTAATTTATGAGCAGAAATTATTAACTACTCACAGACCGATTTATCTCTTATTACTATAGGTATGTATAAAAAGTCAGGCCAAATTAACTTGGGTTATGTCCTTAAGCAGAGAACGAGGAAGAAGATTAATTAATTACATATAGGATTTTAAAATGCCTATATATCCTCTCGAATTCATCACCATCATAAAAATAGACATATGGCAAGAATTTTTTTATTTGTATTATCAGTCTTGAATT
Source organism: Argiope trifasciata (assembly GCA_026543055.1). Lineage (NCBI taxonomy): Eukaryota > Metazoa > Arthropoda > Arachnida > Araneae > Araneidae > Argiope > Argiope trifasciata. The sequence continues at coordinate 4,296,147 of JAPMOQ010033694.1, forward strand.
GAAAAAAATTATGTAATTATAATCTTAACTGAATTAATCATGAAGATAGAAAAATATGATTCAAATGACACATATAAACAAGAGGTACCTATGCCTTCTCCAAGACCAAGAAGTATCCTACAGAAAATGAGCAAAGATAACGATGAAGCGATGTAAGGGGTAATAACAGTCGAGAGAGACCAGAGGAACACGGCAAATGTCATTACTGTTTTGCCGCCAAATTTTGATGCAGCACAGGCACCTATTATCTGCAAATTTAATAACAAAAAGTTTAATGTAATTATTGAAGAATAAATTATAAGGATTTAAAAAATTTTCTACAAAACACAGAGTGGAAATATTATTTTCTACAAAACACAGAGTATTGGAAAAGAAATTATCAGATAATTAATTTAAAAAAATACTACAAAAAGCAATATAAAAGTTATTTTTATTATTCACTAGAAAGCAAACTCGGGACAAAGATATAATCGCATGATTCAGAATCATCTTTTTAGATATAATTTCTTAACAATAAAATCAATCGAAGTTTTAAAACATTAAGTGGTCAAACTGGCTTCTTTTGTTTTCCATGTTTAATTCAAAAACAAACAACCTTATTTATTCGACTTTTTTAAATTTTGAAGCACAAAATATTTTAAAGTTCTCAACGCTTTGATTACAATTTCAAAAAATATATTATTTTGCTAACTTTAAAAAAGTATATTTTTTAGAGCATACAAGTTTTGGAATCAAACTGAGTACTTAGACGGTTCAATAACATACCATGCGTCTGTTTTACTGGCACAATTAAGAATGTCAGAGTCAATGCATCTATTCTATCTAACTTTAAAGCAAATCCAAAAGTCACACACAAAAAGTTTTAAAGAAATATTTAGCACATGGCATATGTATTCTATCTTATAATACTAGTAGTATTTCATAAATACGACTGGCATTATCAGCATCACAATTTTTGCTAATAAATCTTCTACAAATAAAACATTATATCCTTTTTAAACTAAAGCACATTGCTTCATTCAAAGTACACCAGTTTATAAGTAATAAACTTTTTCAAATTAACTACTATTTCAAAATGCTTCACACATCCACCCCAGCTTAAAGTAATTTACCGTCATGAAATTAACTTCCCAGCGTAATTTTGTGGAATTCTAAAAGTAATTTCCATAATTATAAGTTTTAAAAAAATGACGCTTCTGGCTAATTATTAACCCTTTACCTACACATTTATTTGTAACGAATTTTGCATTTGAAGCGCTTTAATTTTTTGAATATCTGAAGGCAGTAACTTTTATGCAAGAATTCATTAATTTCTTATTTTTCAGAATAAATATTTCTACACGTCATTGAGATGACTTAAGCTAATTAGAATTACAAAATAAAAAAATGGAAACAAATTGAAACAAATACGTGACGTTCTGATACGTCAAATATACTCAAAGGTTAAACGAGTCACATGAGCTTTCGATGGTATCTCGGATACTATTTTATATTTTTCAAAAAAAAAAATTTCACTCACTAAAAGAAAATTATCTTATTTCATAAAATCACAAAATAAATGTAAAAATGGTCAAAATCCAATATTTATTTTTGATTCTAATATTATTATTACAATAATATTTCTAAATATAATTGTGGTTGGGGGAAAGTGAACAGTAGCGTAGAAATTTTTTGCATCAGAACAAAGCTGATGTGATTAAATGTCGGAATCAAAAAAGTGCATATTCCAAATGTTTTCAAAATATTCACAAAAATCAAAATTTCCACAGTTGATTTGTAATGCCAATTTTTTGAGGGATGTACATTACATTTATAGATAAACTATTAATGAAGCATGAACTTTAATAGCCATTGAAAAAATATTAAATTTATTTTGAAATCAGAAAATTTTATAGATAAACGTTGCTTTATTTTCAAAAAAATTAATGATTTTTTTTAACTCAAACTGATATAAAATTTCACTGCTGGTCAAACTCATTGTAGGAATTCTTAATCAGTTTTTAAACATTATCAGTAGTTACCGCTTGCAAGTAAATGAAATAGAAATCAAAGGAAATCTGCATCATTTATTACCATTCAGTATGTTAAATTATCGCTAAAAAGGGAAAATTAACTAAAACCTTTATTAACATATCAAAGGCGGAGGATCTTGACGAAAGTATGCTAGGTAACGCGGATCAAATCGTAGTACTACGACTCCTGCCTTTAATGTGTTAAGATATCCGATGGCCAAATGATTAATTTGGATTTGGATTTGAATTTCTGGCGCAAGATCCTGATATAGAATATACTACGCCGAAACAGTGTAAAATGTCTATATCTATATTATAACAAAAAAAAGAAAGAAAAACTTATTACATGTAATAAATTTTCTATACGAATAACAGTAATTTCAGCCTGAATTCCCTCCATTTAATAAGCGTCGATAAGTGCATACGGATCTTTACGGTATTCGCATCCCATCCTTCAGAAATTTCAAATGGAGGAAGGGGGTAAAAGTATTTCATTTGCCATAAAAATTGCGATTTCAATGCAAATGTATAACAAATTTCGCGTTTGATTATTCTTCCTGAACTTCAGTAAATAAAAACGATTTCATCAATTTTATTTATATTTTTTTTTTACTACAAACGGATTTATTTAATACATGGTCTTTAGTACAATAGCTATGTTTGGAGTGGATTTTCAGAAATATATATACAGTAAAAGCACTTTATTCGCGGGGCATATGTTCCATAAATATGCCGCGAATACAGAAACTGTGAATACGGAAAGGTCATTTATATGGGATACGTTCCTAGGTGACTAATAATATATATTATATATATATATATCAATTTATAATTGAAGTTTTTGAACATTTTGATTCATTATCTTAAGGCTTAGGCAATGGTTTAAAGAATTTTGTCATTTTCTCTTGTTTGGCAGTTTTTAGAAAGCTCCTTCTATTCAGACTGATAGGTAGCAGTCGCATTAGCAATTTGCCTCTTAAAAATAAGACTTCGTTCCGTAGACGCTCATAAAGAAATTGCGAAGCTCATTTCCCATTCACTAATATTTTTCAAATGAAATGTCATGCTTCCAGTGCTTGTTGAAGCCTCTTCTTCAATGGGCTGTGAATTTAACATTTCCTCCAAGTCGGTTTCAGTCAGATCTTCATCTTGCGATTCTAGCAATTCCTGAATGTCACTTGATTCTATCTGTTTGAACCCATCTCGTCCTATTCCATTCGCGATTTCGACTATGTTTGCAGTTTGCATTTAACAACATACTTTAGGCAAAGTTGTAATAAGATCTGTTTTACTTTTTTCATGAGTCCATTTGACGGCATTTGCAAAGGATATTGGGTTGGAATCCTTTTATTATGATGCATGTCCTTATGAGATCCGCGAATAAAGAAATTTTTAGCCGCGGATATAGGAATTGGGTCGCATTTTTTTAATCCGCGAATAGTGAAACCGCGAATAAAGGAAGCGCGAATTAGGAGCTTTTACTGCATATATTATATATTTTAAGAACTAATGTGAATTCCGGGAAAAAAGTTGTTAAAAAAATAGGCCTGCTGGATGAAATTTTTGAAAAATCTTGGTTTCCGTGATCAAAAAAAAAAAATCATGAGATGGTAATTAAATTGGTTCATCAGTTTTTTGATTAGAACAAACTAGTTCATTCGAGTCATTTCTATCAATACCAATTTAGTGAAAATGCATTAATAAAGTTGCAAAAGTTTTTTTAGTTGTTGCTGTAACTGCAAATAATAGAAAGGCGGGGGAGGGGGGAATATTCTCCTGAGAAAATGTATTCCTTTCTTCAATGAGCTTTTCATATATGGTAAGAGAAAACCTGCTGGAAAAGCATCAATAGCACAACTGAAGCATTTTTAATATACAATTTTCCCCCTCCCTTACCACAATATCTTTTTAACCATGCATTTCAATAAGTAAAACATAAGGCGTTCTGGGCAGAACTGGGATATGGGTTTTATTTTTCACTCCTTCAAAATAGCATTTTTATTAAACGGAAAATTACAAATTACATTCAATACATAATTAATTAGCATTAAATTTTTCATGTTCTATCAACAAAATACTTTTGTAAATATGAAAATTTGGAATAAAGCTGTAAGCCTTTACAATTTTCTTTTTTTTAATAATTGAACCACATAAAGTTTTGCACAGACATATTTGAAAAAAAAAAAAAACCATTAAAACCCTGTTGAGCATTCTGCAAAAGGTAAAATAAATAAATCTTTATAACAGACTATAATTGTCGGTCAGAAAAATACTTGTTCAGGAAATCTACTTAGAAGAAAGAAGTAAAAACTAATAACCTCAAAAAAAGTGTTTAAATTTTTAAATTATTTACTTCAAAGCTAGTTAGTATCAAAATTATGTAAATCATTTAAAACAATTAACTAAGTTAAATTATTAAATTATATTCAAAACATTTAAATTTATAAAAATATTCACAAAAGCATCTAATTATGCAATAATTACAAGAAAAGATCAGCCTAAAAAAAAAGAGGGAGCCAGCTGCAAAGTTCAATAGTAAGGACCTTGAAATAAGTTCATTTGTGGGAGCCTTGGGAATTTCAACAAAATAATAACTATTGCATTTCATTGTTTATTACATTGCAAAAATTGGTATGATAAGAACTAAAGGAATACAATACTTAAAAAAATGAATAATTATTTTTATACAATTAGAATCACAAATATAAATATATTTTTTAAATGATTGATTCAGAAAATCATAAAATATAAATGCAGCAAAATAAAATAAAAAAAATTGCGGTAAAAGTTAAGAATAGTGTGCCCCTTGCTGCACCAAGGATGCCAAGTCGCCAATAAAGATGGCGGACAAAATAAACAATCATTTCTATGAAACAATTATGGTTATCACTTTATGCATTAAAATTAGGATCTTAACTGATAAGTACTAGAATTTTTATTTTAATTTGAGATTTATTTAATCTGTAACTGACATTTTTATTAAAATTTTTTTAACCTTTGGGATTACTATCACTGTTTATCTTAACAATTTTGTAGAAGTTTTCTAACCGGCTGCGCCGGTCTGCTGAGTAAAGAACAAAATTTAGAGCACGGGATGCCTGTCGGCATTTGAAGAAGACACCGAGCAGAACTTTTTAACTTAAATAAACATCCTGCGGCTTTGCTACGAATGGGAGCGAGAATTTAGTAGCTTCGCTAGCACATTGAGCATAAGAACTGAGTGGATAACAGGAACAGTACATACAAATATGCTTTAACTTCATCTTATATATATATATATATATATATATATATATCCACCCTTCATCCATTTTGCAGATTCAAAATACATTTACCCGACATCCATTCTTGTACAATTGCCTACATAATAAATTATTAATGGAACGAACGTTAACAGCAGCAAAAGAATGACGAGAACTGCATAGAATTCCAAATAAATTACGACTTCAGACGATTTTTCAAAGTGCATACTAATAATTGAAAATAAATATTTCCTGTTCGTATTCACATTAAAAAAAATAGAATTGTGTTTATTATTAATTGTAAAAAAAACTTTCAATTATAATAAAGAATAAAATTAAAATCCTTAATCGATATTTATTATTTTTATTTTACCATCTTTCCTAAAATAGTTGTAGTTCATGTACAACCAACTATTGTAAAAAGTAGAAACAAAACAGAATTAAGGTTGCAAGAAGAACGTTCCGTTCGGTTGCCATACTGGCGAGAAACTCGGGGGGGGAGGGATACTATGCTTCACTTCAACCAATTTTGATTTATTTTCATACATGTTTTAACAGTAAATACATTGATAATATTATGATTTTTTTTTTTTACTTTTGAATCTAATAGATAAAATGTTTAAAGAGATTAATGGTTCTCAACTAAAGCTAGGTTACAAGCAATTTTATAAAATCTTATCAAAATCAGGTGATCTTAAGAAAATACAAGCTTGAAAAAAATATATATATTGGCAGATGTGATGGCAACTATTATATTCAATAAATTTTTTAGAACAATAACAAAACTAGAAACTAAGACAAATTACCTTTAAATTTGTACTAATGTAATCCTGAAAAGCAAAGAAATTGGTCCAGTTAATAATGTCTCAGAAAGTTTTAATAAGTCTTTGTAACATTTGAAAAGATTTTTTTTAGTCTGTTTGTGAACATCTACGTTATACTGAAGGGTGGGGGATACAATGTCTAATATTCTCAATAAATTTTGTATATTTTCTTAAAAGAAATAACACTTTTGATCATGACTAATGTAGTTGGTGCTAATTATCAAAAAGCCGAAAAGAATCAAGCACTCAACCTTGCCAAAAATCAGTGGATATAAAATTTCCAAAAATTAATAGGATCATATTCAAATTTAAATACATTTGAATTAAAAAAAAGAAGAAATAAAGGTAAGTTCCTTCTACAAAACCATTAGAGTTACAGTGCACTCAAAAATAAAAGACCGTATCTGCTCATACCATTCACAACAATTTTGGGCCATCCCAGCTTCAAGTTGTTTGTCCGTAAAAAAAAAAAGCCCAATTTTTTATGCATGTAATACTTGTTTACTTTTAAACACAGCATTTACAAATATGTCACATTTTAAGTGTAACAATCTTTATGTATGGCTATAGCTCATAATACTTTTCTACCTTTAACATTTTTTAATAAAACATATACTTACTTATACACGGGATTAAAGTTTTAAACCATTGACATTTGATCACCAAACAGCTCTAAAAATTTGTTTAAATTATCTTGGTGACAAAGAAGAAATCATGTTGATTATCAAGTTAATCAAATCAGGATTGGAAATTTCATCACTCAATGCTTTAAATAATATATATATACTAAAAGAAAATAAAAGCCCAAAATATTACATGTTTCCTTGGAATACTAAAAATATTATTATAAATAAATTTTATAAGTTCAGACAAAAAAAAAAGATTAATTCTTTAGAAAGCAAGAAAACAGCTAAGAAAAAGACTGCAGAAATATGGCTTTTGTTAGTACTTGAGATAAACATATTATCTGTGGGTATTATATTTATAAATAATACTTAAATCATTACGTACAGTAGTTGTAAATAATTTTCTAAATATCAGTCATATATTATTTCTGAATCAAAAAAGGAAACGCATATGGAAGATAAGTTTTTTCCTTTTTCTAACTTGCTCTATCGAATATATTAATCTTATCCCAGTGTCACTATATTTTAAACTCCAAGTCTATACACCAATACTTTAAATTCTCATATACAATAGTCTATACCCCAATTAAAATGTCAATATACTTTAAATTCCAAGCAAGTCTATTATAATGCTTTTGAATTTCTTATTTAAGCTGCTATATGGAAATAAGAAACCAGAATCTAAAAATTTGAAGCATATGCCATTCACAATTTTTTTTTTTTCAAAGAAATGGCTACATCTAACAGCTTGTAACATAAACACACCAGGAACTGAAAATTGTATACAAATTTAAGTAGATACATTTACTTTGAATCCCCATATATTAACAATAATGTACTAACAACAGCAATTACATATAAAATAGTGCATAAATCAAATAGCTAATATCCCATATCACAAATATGAATGAGAAATGAAAAGGTAACTTGGCAAGGAAGAAAATGAAGAATCAGTCAATGAAATTTGTGACAATGTTTTTCTTATTTAATTAAATATAAATCAAAAATCACCTGTATTTTAAAATCTCTTTCTGAGCATATCCCAAAATTTTAATTTGCTATAAATGATTTTTTTTAAGTTGCTTTTTCTTTCTATCTTTTTCTTTTTTAACTGCCTGCACATAATTATATAGGTGAGCTCATACAACGTTAAAAATTCATAATTTAACTAGTATTAAAAAAACTTGTTTATTCAGTGGCATATCAAAAAAAGGAAAATCACATTAATGCATACTTTAAAATAATAAAAAAACCTAGAAGAAACAATCAATTTATATAAAATCTAAAAAGCAGTACATAGTTTTAAGAATTCCACTTGTGAATAATAATTTCATTAGCTAAATATTATTTTAACAAGCTTTCATTGAATATCTAACATGAAAAGTTGATAAATTTGTTCACTTGATAATATTCAACAAAAAATACAATTATGTTAAATTTTCTAAATGCAGCATATGTTGTACTAATAATCTATTTTAATGAAACAACCAAAAAAGGTCATGTCTTTTTATAATGTGCTCGATTCATATTCATATGATCTGCATTAAATAAACAACAGCAATTCAATTTTAGTATCCTTGGTACACCTTGTAAGAATTTAAAAAAGACATATCATAACATAGCAGTCTACAAAGTTTAGCTATCTCATTCAAGTAAATGTTATATTAAAAGAATATGCACCACAAAAAATTAACAAATGTAATTATTTCAATGAAATTAACATATTTAAATTAATTTTCAACATGAATATCTTGAAACCTTTGAAAAATTCACACATTTAAAACAGACACAAAATTCACAACAATAAAATTCAGTTTCTCATTAAAAACTTAATGAGCACTTTGTGTAAGATCCATATAAAATTTCAGATAAAAATTCGAAATGAATATCAAATTATTACATAAATGAACAATGCTTACAAAAACAAACTATATGCTGAATAGCATACTGTAACTTAATACATATCAGAACTTAAAATAACAATATATAATATAAAATGTACTAACTTGACTAGTTATGTAGCCAAATGCAAATGCACTTAGAATCCATCCTTGCCAATATAAATTCCATTTATAATGATCTGTCATAGGAATTATGGCGATTGGCATAACAATTCTATCAGCAGCATTGATAAAATTTGCTAAAGAGCACAAAGCTATGGTCTTCGATGTTTTAGGAAGCATGCTGGTCATTTACACACAGCATGATGTGAATTCACCTTTAAGAGAAATCCATTATTCGTGTTTTTAAAGGCAGAATGTAAGTTCATCAGGCACTGCAGGAAAAATGCACTATTTAAAACGCTTCGCTTGGGCTGTCAAATATCATTTTCAGAAATAAATAAAAGTGAAAAAAAAGATTAATTTAGTAATATATCATTACGTGATGAACATAATTCATTATTTAAAATCCATATTATTGAAAGGTCTTAGTATCACAAGACACGTATGATAAATTAACCCACCAGCTTTACCGTGCACTGTCATTTCTTCAATTTTTGAAGATTTGCATTTCGTGTACAGAGTTGCTAAACATAACATCTGCGTTCATCAGCACAATTCAGTTCATACTCCGTATGGCTACGTAATTTAATTTATATTTACACATACAAGGCAAAAGCAAACATTACACGTAAATAGGAAAGTGATATTTTCTTTTGGTCTGGTTTCATAAAAGAAGTTCAGTAAAATGAAATAATATAGTTTTACGTTCTACTACCTGCATAGCTGATTATTATAATAGGAGGAATTATGATCCGAGAAATTTCTATAATTTTTAAGCGAATTGATATTCGATATCTCCAAACACTCATGACAAAATAGATTAAAATACTAATACTTAAATTCTTGCAGCAGAAAAATCTATATTTGAATCTCGGAAATTGATGAGTATCGTCATATTTATTGTTGGATCTTTTGAAACTGATAATGATTATTCTATATAGCGGACAGTTTCTAACTCCATTTTAATATTAGTTCAAACAAAATAGAGTATTCATCAATTATTTTTATTTTTATTCTCTTTAGATTTTTAACGAATATGAGACAATCATCAAAGACTGGAGGATTCACCTAATTGTCTGGCTGTGTTTGTAGAATCTCTGTCTCAGAATCAGAAGGCAAAAATCATGTAATGATATATTGCTCGGGAACAAATTCCAACCTGTTCCATTGAGAATGTGAGTCTATTGTGGAAAAGTTAGTAGCATTCTAAGCCTTGTATCTTTACATTGGTTTGATTTTTTAAACAGAAGATTATCGATGTAAACATCGTACTTATAATAAGAACCCACTTTCTGACCTTTGTTACCCAGTGATCTCAGCTTTGTGGCCGGAAGATCTCAGTTATCAGACCCGATTTCACTGTGATTCGAAATATATATATGAAATGCAGCCCTTATCTGACATCGTGGGGCAGACATTCTCCTACTGGTATTTGGATGTGATGTCAGGTATTGCCCTCGTTAGCTGAGAGAAATTTCGAAATTATCAGGTCCGTCTCCAAATAGCTTTCGAGTTGCTTTACAAAAACCAGATTTTATCATAATTAAAATTAAACTAATTCAATTCAGTCCATAATAACAAAGTCCTTTTTTATTTTTGTAAAAAAATTTTAAAAATTCTATGAATAAAAAAATTAATAAAAAACTCAAAAACATAGCACTATTAGAATGAAATTATCATAAACATTTAATTTTTTCTTTGAAATTATGATGATGTTTTCTACAAATTATTGTTTTCTGAAATATGATTATATTCCTGACGGAGGTAATTATATTAATGTTACGAAAGGAGAGATACAGAGACAGTAGATTCTCCAGACAAAAATTTTTAGACACTCTGATACCAAGAAATGGTAATGTTCTTATTTCCCTTAAAAATAAAAATTATGCCCCAATCACCAGTGGCAGGTTGTAAAGAGAGAGCAGACAGATGGTTATTAGGCAGTTTACAAATAAATCAATTTGTAAAAAATAAAAAACTCCATGAAATATTTGTATTCGTCTTGTATAATTGGTCATATTCTTGTCTGTTTAATTAAATTCCCTTTGTCATTAGAGTATTTATGAAAATAAAACTTGAGCTTTCTTTCAAAAAATATTGTGTACAAATGTGCAAGAAGCCCAATCATTTATTATAACCTATTTTAACAATAAAGGTGAAGGGAGTGAGTCTGTAGTCATGTGTGTATAGCACTTGACAGGACAGACCATTAGTTTTGAAGCTACTAAATTAAGCAAGGATATACTTTGAAAATTGGGAATACGCACCAAGGAGCGATGTTTTTAAATTTTAATTAGAATTTCAATTAATTAAAAATTAATCGACATTTTGACATTTTACTGCAGCAACGCTAAAAAAATATCAATGCCTAAAATGGATTTTTATAATGTTTTGAAATTTTAAATAATGCCTTTTTAAAGAAGCAAATTTAATTATCATTCAGATTTTTCTAAGTATTGGCAGTTTCTTAAAAATATTTTTGTGTATAATTTCAACTACAGATTTCACTGTGAACTAAAATTTAATTTACTTTCATTGCTCCGTCTGATATTCAATAAATATTTTTCTGTTGTTAAGAAATATAAGGAAGAAGGATTTTATTTAGTGCCTGCTGTGTAGTTGAGATCTGTGATGAATATCTGCGCAAGGATAAGAAAGCGAAGTTACGGTACCTCCAACTCCCACTAGGGGTCACTTGAGACATGAGGATAAGAAACTTCCTGTATAGTAGATAGTTCTTATGACCGATACTGCAACGGTGTTGGATCAGCTACCCCCTATGGATGGTACGCCGTGTCTCCAACGGAAAGGATTGTACCGCGGCCGGTGATGTCCCTTGGCACTCCACTTGAGTTCCCAGTGTGTCGCGGAGCCCAGTCATTCAGATTTATCGGTGTGTCTTCCAGTAAATTGGAGTATATGTTTATAGTTGCATTATCTTGAGAGAGATATATCCGGTCATCATACATGGTATTATGCATTGCATAGATGGATTTATCAGTGCTATAATGAACTTAAACTCTATTAGGATGGCTCATATACACAATGAAATCAGCGAATGTAAGAGGTATTGAAAGAACATGGCTTTGAAGTATGTCACAATTTGATAGTTAAAAATATGTTCTTGGAGGAATCATGAACATTAAGTTATACACGAGAGATTTAATCGAAAGCAGTAAATGAATAACATGTATATTTTCGCATAAATTAAAAGCGAAATTATACATGTTATTCGTTAATTATGAATAACATGTCTAATTTTGCATGCATTACTAAATTAAAAGATTAATCTAAAATAAATCATGTTGATCAAGATAAAAATGTGTCAAAATGTGACAATTAATTGATCCGCTTATTGAAGGAAAGATATCATATTGCTCATTGCCTCGAACAGAAAAATGCCTACATCCCCCTGGGCCAAGTATTTATTTCTACACAGGTCATAGCATGTTTTATTAATATTATTTAGAAATTAATAATGAATTTTGTAGTATTTCGAGTCTTTGAAACAAACTTTACCAGATTATTAGTTTCGTGCCTATCTCTATGCAGTTTGTAAGCTCAAAAATTCTGCTTGTTAACTCAAAAAATGCAATGTGTAAGATGAATAAAATTTGGTATTGAGTTTTTGCACCAAAACTTTAAATTTCCTTACATTTTGGATATCTGTATGATCATCCGCGTGTCTTTGAAACTTAATATTAAACTAAGAGTTTAATATTAATATTAAACAAATAAAAAACAAAGAGCTAGAGGAATGGAATTTAACAAATTTTTATCATACAGTATAAGCTCTTTATCCACGGGGTATATGTTCCATAAATATGCCGCGAATACAGAAACCGTGAATACGGAATGGTAATTTATATGGGATTGTAGGGGATACGTACCTAGGTGACAAAATAAAAAAACAACAAATTCATAAAAAAATCAATTTGATTGAAGTTTTTGAACATTTTGATTAATTATCTTAAAGCTTAGGCAATGATTTGAAGAATTTCGTCATTTTCTCTTGCTTGGCAGTTTTTTAAAGCTTCTTTAATTCAGACTGATACGCAGCAGTCGCAGTAGCAATCTGCCTCTTAAAAATAAGACTTCGGTCCATAGATATTCATAAAGAAATCGCAAAGCTCATTTGCCCTTCTTAAACCTTCATCAAGATTTTTCAAATTAAATGTCATGTTTCCAGTGCTTGTTGAAGCCTCTTCTTCAATGGGCTGTGCATTTAACATTTCCTCCAAGTCGGTTTCAGACAAATCTTCATCTTGGGTAAAAATGTCACTTTTATATTTGGATGCATAGTTTCAAGTTCACTAGGATTACCTGGTGCATTGTCCAAAACTAGAAGTGCTTTAAAGTATAATTTCTGTTTTTCCCCCCTTTTTTTTTAAAAAAAAAGTTTCAATTTCAGAAACAAAACAATTCCGGAACCAGTTGCAAAAAATAGCGCTTGTAACCCACGCTTTCTTATTAGCAAGCCAAAATATTGGCAGGTTGAATAAAGAAACAGCGAATAAAGAAATATTTAGTCACGAATATAGGAATTGGGTCGCATATTTTTAATCCTCGAATAGTGAAAACGCGAATGATGGAATCGCGAATAAGGAGCTTTTACTGTAATTACAAATCCACACCGAATTTTCGTTTTAATAAAAATGTAAAAGTAATCTGACAGTTCATATATTCTCATTGTGGCTAATACGGAAACTCAAAATACAATAACTTAGATGAAATTTGGTATAAAGTTGTGCAAGATTATCAAAAATAATGACTTGCATGGTTGGATGCATTTAGTTGAAAGGAACATTTCGAAAAGGAGTTTTCTCCCACCCTCCCCCATTTTCTTTCCCTCCTTTCCTTTTCATAACTCTAAGAAACACATTTCTAACAGTACCTCTCACTTTTAAAATATACTTTGATCTCTAAATTTTTGATTTAAAAAAAAAAAGGTGTTTTCTATTTCAAAATAAGCTTCAAAAAAGTGCGTTCAAGACTTTTATGTTCTTGTTCGAGAAGTATACAAAGTATTATAATTGTGAACTAATTAGAACACGAGATCTTGACAAATCTCCACGTTTTAGAACCTCAATGAGATGAATATATATATATATATATATATATATATATATATATATATATATATGACTTTGACATTCAAAAACGCTTTAAGCTAGAGGAATGAAATTTGGTGTATAGATTTACGAAAAAATGAAGACCTCTGTCAAATTTTAATCAAAATTCATTCAGAGAAAGTTTGCTTGTACGGTTGACTGAATATAAATTAATATTATAACTATAAGACAAAAAGAGAAGGATAGACAAAATTTGGTACAAAGATTTAAAGCCTGAAGTTCAAATAGACATCAATTTTGTTCTTTAAATGCATATAAACACGATACTTCAAAAACATAAAAACTGAGGTTTGATTCACAGTTTTAATATCTAAAGTGTAGATCTTAATCAAATTTTAAGCCACACCTTTCAAAGGGTTAACCATTTATTGGTATGTATTTTCAGATGCATATAAAGACGATAACTAAAAACTTCAATGACTTAAATATATTAAATTTGGTATGTGATCTTGTGACCTTAATTGCAATTCTATATCGAATTTTGCTTTCAATTGGTAGGGGGGGAAAAGTTTCCAAAATACATATTCGATTTTTAAGCACTTCTGTTTTAACCGCATTCTAGAGATCAGTCACAAAGAAAATCAATAAAAGATTGTTCTCTATTAGGCCCTTTCATCGTTTTGTTTCACCAATGGCCTGTGAGCTTAATTATACACAAGTACATTTATTAGAGAGTATAAGAAAAAATTTCAGAATAATCACGTTGGTTTCATTTTTTACTCCTGTATATTGAAACACTTTCGAATGAATTGATGGTAGAAATAATTAATCTGTGTTAAACATAAAAACTACTATTTTGCTAAACCTATTCAAATTTCCTTTTATGGTGCGTAGACGTAAAACTTGAATGTAACTAAATTCCTGCCACATTCTTATACTTATTGGTATTTGAGTATACATCCATTCCCCTTATCAAGTATAGCCAACTAAGCTGCAGAGTTTATCAATAACACCTGTTAGGGCCAAATCTGAGAGAATTGTTTACTCCTTCTAAACAAACAGAAAAGCACTGTTTCCGTTTACAGATGGGATACCCCACAGCAGCGGAAGTGAGCTGAACCTGAAAGACGCCCACACCCATAATCATATTGGTTACATATTACTTTGGACTCAGCAGTATACACCAAGGCATGATATGCTTTTCAGCTGAATAGATATTTACTACACAAATTTGAGTAATATGTTTTGAATCTTTACGTTATTTATATCATTATAAAAAAAAGGAAGATGGCAAAGTAGACGGAAAATAGCAGTTTAGAAAGAGAGCTGTTTGAGATTAAGGAATCTATAGTCTGAGGTTTCTGACAATATGGATGAAATTTCAATTTTTGTAAATTAATTTGAAATGAGATTATACAATCTATACTTATAATAAAGCTCAATGTGTGTGTGTGTTGGCGCTCTACAGGTCAGACCGTTAGACCTACAGCTACTAAATTTGGTACATGTATACCTTGGAGGTTGGGAATGTGCACCTCGGAGCCCTTTTTTCGAATTTTTAATTAGAATTTCAATTAATTAAAATTTAAGCAAAATTTCGACGCTTTTCCGCTATAACTTCCGAAAATATTATAGCACAAACATGTTTTTTATATCCATTTAAAGATTAAAAAATTAGCTTTCTAACGGTATCAGATTTTTTAATTTATAACGTAAGTTTCTATTTTTAACGAATTTTTAAAGAAATATTTTAACCATGTTTTTAGCACGTGACTGGATAAAATAAAAGAATGCCGGAAGTTCGAATTAAAAAAACTATCATCGCAAAATAAATCTAAAGAAATGATACTTTTAACACGTGACTGGATAAAATAAAAGAAACATAAAATGTGATATTTTCGAAAAAAATAAATGCAACCCAAAGGTTTCTATGATTGTTTGCAATATCTATATCATTAATTCGATAAATTATCTTTATTTACAGTAAACCTGATTGAATTTAGACAGGATATGCATTGAAATCCCGACTTAATGGCATATTTCTATAATCGTTTGCAATATCTGTATCATCAATTCAATAATTTTTTACCTTCCTTTAAAAAACATATTTAACACTTTGGCAATATCACCGAAAAAAACATTTTTAATATTTTGGAAGCATAATCGATAAATTATTAGAGCGTTAAACTCAAAAAGTTTTTCCGAATAAAGTTACCGACTCTTTAACTACTAATAACTGAATCTTTTAACTTTAACTATTTCTTAAATTTTGGCTAATGAATATATGATTTAATTGAAAATTTTAGATCGCATTACTCATGGCGAATCAGCTGGTCGCCAAAGGCGGCAAGTACAAAATAAGAAATTCATCAGCATTTCAGCCTTATGTCAGCAATATGCTTTAAACTTTCCACTACCATTCAGTAATTTTATTGATTAATATTGAAGTTATCATAAGACATTCAATTCACGTTTAGTTATTATGAAAAATTATATATTCTTGATTCATCTCTGTTTTTCCCCCATCTATCAGGTCAATAAATGTAATACTAGCTGCAAAACTATATCTAATTTTCCGGTTGGTCAGCATTTATCTGGGTCACTTTATTACTTGTAATAACCCACTATAGACCAAGCACAAGTTTTTGCTTTACAGATGTAAAATATGAGTATGAACCTACAGTTTTTCATCTAAACATTAACAACATTAAAAAAAACCTTGGAAACTATATGTGTTTTTAAAGTCTATAGCCCAGAGGATCGTATATCATGTTTGGTATGTCCGAAGTGAGATCTTATATAATAACTTAAAAATTAAACTAATCTTGAATCTTATGAAAAATTCTATGGCTAATCTTTTTTTTTGAAAATTTCATTATCCTCTGTACATACTTCATAAAGATTTTCATAGTCTCTAATTCCGTGAAAAAACCAGACCGCACTTTTGATTATTTTAATTTAATTAAGAGAAAACCTCTCCACTTTAAATCCAATTGCAAAATTGAATCTTTTAATTTCCTCAAATTTAGCTAGTTTTAATTTATGAAAACTCAGTTACTCAATCAATTCCGGGAGCTCATTTACATACGTAGTAATTTCGTGTTTATATAATTATTTCCAACAATTTTAAATTCAAAATTAAAGCAGTAGAACTTTTCAGTTGTGCGGTTTCCAAAGCATGGCGTTATGCAATAAAGGCAACTTTAACTCTCTTACCCTGTTGTCCAAGAAATTATTTAGGTTCCAATATCATTTCATAAAACGAGAAACCTTTTTCAGAAGATATTAAAACGCTTTAACTTGCTTTTGCGTTCCCTTTTTGCTTCATATTCTTAACGACAAAGCTGCTCTTCATTTCTCATCAACGGTCATGACTCGGATTTGAGGACAATGATTTCAAAAACCACATTTAAATTTTCTCTTAGTTACTGTAGACAAAAATAAACTTAGTTATGGCTCTTTTTTTCTCTTCTCCCTGTTTGAGAATCAGGATTACATAATTTTATGGTTATTAGACGCTATTCTCAAAAAAATTAAATTATTTTTCTGACATTTAAAATTAAATACTTCAAATGATGCGGAAAAAAATATCAAATGTTTCATTTTTTGCAGATTTTGAAAAATTTAAAAACCCGATTTAGAGTAAACAGTTAGAAAATACAATATAGAAAACTGTTTTTTATTAAGAATTTTTCCAAACGTGTTTCAAATATTATTCTACTAAGGACTAAGTTTATAACTTTGTTTCAACATCATGTTTAAAAACACAAAAACTGAGTGCACACACCCTTTTTGACCCTCTACCCCCTTATTTTCACATTCTAAATTGTTTCGATATTTTTTATTTCATACGTTTGATGATTTTGGTAATAATTTTCCGTTATTTGAAATGTACTAAACTGACCTAAGTACTTATATTAATTTATTGATACTTTGATGATGGATATTTAATGACTTATCTTTTAACAAAGATAATTCTGTGTTAATTAAAATGGTGCTGTAATTTTTAAGCGATGGTAAATAAGCTTTTATTTCTAGCTTATTTTATTTACTGCTTTATGAAAAAATTAATACTATATTATATTCAAAAATTAATTTTGTTTAATAAAAGGAAAAATTGAAATGAATTGATTTGTGCAAGCAAACAGCCTTAGTTATTAAATTAAAATAAGTAATTCATTATACAAAATATTGCAAGGAGCTTTCACTTTAGGTATTTTTGGAATGAAAGCGAATTCCTTTAATTTATGATTCTGCTGGACGAAAATATCTGCTGGAGTGGTGAGATAGCTTTTGTTATGAAAAATTTGTTCAATCTCATTTAAAATGAATATTATATGACAAGGAAAGAAATAGAATATTAGACTAACAATATAATAAAATTAAAAAGAGTAAAAATAAATGCTATATTTGTTAAGTAAGTTTGCAACGAAAATTTATTTTTGTAAATATTATTTTATTACTATATTTATAAACTTATATTAGGCTGTGTTGTGTTTCAAAATACAAAGAAAAAATATTTTAAAACAGTTATATTTGAAAATTAGGCAGATAGTACTTTTTAAGACATTTCTAATATATGCGATATCTTAAAGTAAATCCAATAAAAATGTGTGAAATCGTATGAAACCAAAAAGTTTTAAAGCAAGAAAATGAAAAAGAAATTCTGGTCATGAGGAAGTTGCTCTTCAGAAAACTTGCCTGTGTTTCGAAAGAACAAACAAACAAACAAACAAATTTTTTTAAGGGCGAATATTATAAATTTGTGAAACCTCTAAAAATCTCTTCATGAAAAAGGAAGAATAATTATTTTCATGATCAGAATTTATTTTCAGAGACTATGATTTAAAATACCAAGGAAAAAAATCACCTCTTACACCTGAAAGTTAGACTGACAACGCCTTTTCACTTAAGATTATACTTTTTCTAAAGCACTGTAATTGTCTTAAGCTTTTAAAAATTTATGGATCAAGATGTACTTGAAATTTGGGTAGCTTCCAAAAACCTTTTAGAAAATAGAAGAAAAAGTACTTCTTGTTTTTTTTGAATTTCTTCTTTGATGATCGGATTGAACTGCTTTTCTTTTGACTAGGAATTTCATTTCCAAATATAAGAAAGAAAGAAAAAATACACAAAATGAAGGAAAAAAAAATGCGTAGTAATCCCACTATGCTATATTGCGCAACTTGCAAAATTTCAAGTGATTTTAGTTGACAGGATAAGCAATTAAATTAATTTCCAAATATACATCGATAGCGGTTTATGACCAATTTTTGAAAATTTTGAAAATCTTTTTATCAAGAGGAATCTTAGTTTCATTTAAATTTGTGATCAGCCATTTTAAGTGTTTTTTTTAGAAATAGTTCAATAAAATATTTTTGAGGCTCAGATTGATTTAAGAACAGAAATTCTTTAATTTATAAGATGTGGTGAATTTAATTTACTAATTAGTCTCATCAATTAATAAATTAAATCCCTGCGTTATGGATTCAGAATTTGAAGAATCTGTTTTTATTTAATTGCAAAGTTTGGGGAGAATTATACCATTAACTTTTTCAACATTGATATTGGCATTGGATTAACTTCATCAAAATCAAATTAGATATTTTATTATTATCAGTATTTCTATATCACTTCTAATAATAAAACGATATCTAATTGGATTTTTAAAACTACATTATATGATCAGTTTTTATAAAAGTTGTTTTTTTTCCATTTCTGAAGTGATAGCAGCTATGATTAGAATTGGTAAGATAGCTTCATGGATACTTAAAAACATATACATTTTCCGGTAAAAAAAAGCTGCACATGAATTGAATCAATACAAGTGTTGTCATTTTGATGCAGTATAGTGAAGAAACTAGTATACATTTTCGATATATTTTCATATAACGATAGAGTTCAAAATTGATATAGATTGACCATTTTGCTGTCAAGATTACATACTAAATTTTATTTTCATAATTTGCTGTGTGTTGGAGTTCTGTAGGACATAAAAATGGACTGACAAACAAATAAATAGGCAAACTAATCCCAAATTAGATTGACTAATTCAAAATTAGATTCTAATCTACAGTTTTAGTAATAAAACTATTGCCAAATTTTATTTCTCGACTTTGCTGCATTTTTCAATTATTAAAACCACATATACAGCTGTTGACAATACAGACGTCCTTTCGACGAATTTCAACCACAATTTGAAAGGAATCAGCAATTTTGGTGTAAAAACTACATATGAAATTTTATGCTGTAAACTCTTTCTATTTTTACTTTCTCGAAAGAGATGTATGCAAGGAAATACTGTAAATAACAAAAAATCCGGATTCGGATTATCGCTGTCTCTCTCTTTCTGGTTATCAACCAAACAGAAAAACTCATCTGAAATACCTATAGAGAATCTATGATATATGGTTGGGAATGGTATGAATTTTTTTTTAAACTTGTGCATGCAATAAAATTAGAAAGCATGCCGAATATTGTGTGATATAGAGAAATAATAGCAAATTATGTAAATACGTTGCTTAATAAACTACCATATAATAAAAATTCTAATATTAAGAAACAAAGACGAATTTCCTTGAATTCTGTTTTATAATTTGATAACCAACAAATTTTAAATTTCCTATACTTTATGTAGTAATGTCAAATGTAACTTATGCTTATGATCTAATATTATTATAGTTTCCTGTTTAATATTCCTCAAATGACTGGATTTTTCTCACAATCAATCTATTTTATTCTTTCTCATCTCCAACATAAAACATATAAATAATGTTATTTGCATTGGAAATTTTTTAAAAATATTCTTTAACAAATTATAAAATAATTGGTCATATTTCATGATGATTCATTGTATTTTGTAATAAATTATTTACTACTTTGTAATATTTTATTATAATTTGTATAATTATTTATTATATACTCCTATATTCTACTGTAATTTGCCTCAAAATTCGTTTATTAATTATTTTTATAATCACTCATTATATTCTATAATATTTGCATAATAATTCGTAATATTTTATAATAGCAACTTTTTTGTATGTAAATTTACATATTTCTTGGAATAAAAGCTTAATTTTACCATTAATTAATTTTTGAATAATAAGCTTGCCATTCAAAACGTTTAGAAAAGTAATATTTCTCTGTAATGCGAATCAGAACACATTTTAAAAGGAACCAACCTCATTTGACATAATTGCATATTACTATAATACTTGTATCATATGAAAGTCTTCTGCTTTCTGTTTCTTCAGAGGAGACAATTGAAATTCGAATCAAAACTAACATGGGAAATTCATGGGATTAATGATATTCATCAGAAGATTCAAAAGCTATTCGCACCTAAGTCATTATATATATTATCAATATAATAAACCGATCCCTAATAATTAGGTATTTTCCTTCCCACTAGACAATGGCTCATATCTTATCTTAATATTTCCGAAACCCGGTCATGACCGTAAATTTTCATCTAGCTGTAGGCCAATTAGTCGGCTAAGTAGTGCAGCCTAATTTTTTTGTGAAAGTGTTATCAAATAGGAAATTCGTCATCTTGAAAATTGCGGCATTATTTCGAAGGAAAATTTAGTTTTAGCAATTGCCGCGACTGTGATTAGTCCAATCAAGAATAACAAACAAGATAGAGGAGAATTTCGTTAACAAACCTTTCACTACAGATCTGAGCTTCGTAAATATTTTCCACTTTAAATCAATTTTCGAGTGGGAAATTTTTTTTTTTGACTTTCAAGTATTAAGATTAAAAAAATGTGTACTTAAATTGAATAAGAGTTTTGTCAGTTATTTTCAAAGAATAATTTAGTTTTTGAGATCATTGCAACAGCAATGATCATCAGTTAAGAATTAAGAACACGATGGGGGGAGACTTCATTGGAAAATCTTTTACTGAAAACTAGATTTTTCTTGAGAATATTGTTCACCCATGAAGATTTACGTCATAAAAAGTTGAGTGCGGTCTTGGAAATTAAAACTTGATAAGAAAATGTAACGTTGATTAAAAAAAAGCTACAAAGAAATTTAATACAAAATACAAATTTAAGATGCATGCCAAATTTAATTAAATCTTTCAAGTCAAGACGACATGTTTAAATATTATTTTCTGGTTATGGTGATTAACAAAAAGAAAGTGTCACACTCCACACACTCGCAAAAAAAAAAAATCTGCCTCTAGCTTTGATGAATATTTACGGTTCAGCTCCCTCGGAATGTGTAAAAACACTTTTTCAGAATTATATTTGTTTCCAAACAAATAACTCAAAAATGCAGAGAGATAAATGAATGAGGTAGGATGTGTGGTCTTTACTTCAAAATATTATATATATGTCAAATTTTGGGTGAAATCTATCAACTGGAAAGTTGATATTTCAAAAATTCAACTAGGTAGATAAAGGAAACCTGTTTAATATTTTTTGTTCCAAAATTGTAGATCTGTATTAAATTTTGGACTCATTCTGTTGAAACTAAGTGGTCAAAAATGTACTCTCGGTTTTTCTCCCCTCCCCAAATTTTTGGACGACATTAGCTCAGAAATTCAGAAATATTCAAGAACTAAAGAAGAATTAGGCTTTTAGTTTTATTTGTCTCATAAACTCATTTGAATATTTTAATACAAGGAATTTTATGTGAACCTATATTTAGAAATCCTAGCTATGGTGGTTATATTCCTCTCTTCCATAATTGTTACATTCCAATTGAATTGAATTTTTTCTGTTATAAAAAGTTTCTGCTGCATGAGGTAATTTCTGAAACACATATTTTGGAAATAAAACTCCCACAAAGTAATGAAGTCTGTCATTAAATAAGTAATTGACTCCCTCACCGAATAATGAGTTGCTTTTTAATGATTTTTTAATATACTCTCTAGACTAAAAATAAGAGTGTTCATTCCCTTTCTTCAGAAGCTTATTTAAAAACAGTGGAAGAAAGCAAACTCTTTATCAAATATTTCAAATCTAATGTTGATAAGCATTATCTAAACGATTGCCATCTTACTCTGACCATTCACGTTTACTTTTAATACACTTTTCGGTTATTATAGTTAAGCAACATTTTATTAAACTTAGAACGTTTTTAAATGTTTTGTAAACTATTTAAATGTGCATAGGGATATAAAAATTTCAAATTATCAGCAAAGACCTATAGAGAAATTCGTCAATAAACACAGACAGATTAAATTTCATACTTTTTAAAACTAATCTACATGCTTGAAATGAGAATATAACTTGCTTGTAAATATTGCAATAAACGGTTCTGTAAAACTCTCAAACAAGGGAGATACATGTTTACTCGTATGCAATTTGAAACTATTATAAAAATATGCAACTTTTGTTTGAAAAATTTGTTATATTGATGAAATTAGAATACGTTTTTAAAAAACAGCTTTCATGAGGAATATACTTAAATTTAAATTTCCAAAAAAATCCATGATATAAGGTTTAAGATAAGTAAAAAATAAATTTTGAGTGATGTCATACCAATTATTGCATTATTAAAAGTATTGCATTTTATTAAAAATAGTTACTGAAGTAAGATGGATACTGATATTCGACATTATTTTGCATTGTAAAAATGTACGTAATAATGGGGGAAAATACACATTTTAGAATATATATGTAAAATAAGCAAAGTTATACCTATCAATCAAATGTAAATTCAAATTAGTTTTTGTCTAAAACTTTTTTAAATACAACATGCACTCCCCAAAACCCCGTATCACTCAAAAACACATTTGTTATCAAGGAAAACATCTTTTGTGATAATTTTGTGGTTAAATCCTTTGTTTATGATAATAACTTTCAAGTGCTGGTTCACAGTAAAATTTTCTTCTCAGAAGATTAACTACCGAGTGCGTGAAACAGTAGTGATTGCATAACATACACGCAGAGCACATAAAATATATCTTATCAATCAATAATTCAAATAATTTTAGTTTTAGGGGTTTGGGTATATATTTGTTTTAGTAGTTCTGCACAGACTGATTCTTCATAGTTCACACCACATTGCGTTGCAGTAATTGAACCTTGCAGGGAGTAATAGCATATGTTCCATTACAACCTTTTTTTAAATTCAAGATAGTTGAAACCATGAAATATTTTTTGGTGATTCACACTTTTTAAGGTTTTAGCAATTTAGAAATTGTTTACGAGTATTATTTTATATTAAAAAGCAAAATGCGAAAAAAGAACAAACAAATGAAGAAAATCACTGTTCTTACTTTTTATTTTTAAAATTGTTTCACTAGACTAATCGTGAAGGATATATTGATTATTTTTATGCGATAATAAGGCAATGTGACAAAACAACCTTCTTGGACCAAGTCTATAATTTTACGATCTTTTCGAAGTTTGTAGTAATGAACACTAAGACGCAGTACGGCACAGCACGGAAGACGTGAAATGTCATTAACTCACAATTATCGTGCATAATAACACAGCTTTGTACAGAAGATAGCAGCGACATTCGAAATAAATTCAATTTCTCCATCATAAAAAATAAAAGTTATTACTTGTAATTTTTTTTGATAATGATTAGAACAGATCAGTCTTGAATATGAAATATTATATTAATATAAATATAAAAACATTTTATAATGTCATTTTCTGTCCATCATGCTATATGGTATGTTGTATGTTAAAAGAATTTAATGGAGAAAATTTGGATTAGGATATATTCAAGATTTTTTCTAAATAACATAAAAGAAATTATGCTATATCATTAAAAAAATTATGAACTATTTGGTTAATTTTTTATCTAAAATATCTTTCAAAACAATTTTTTAAGATCTAAGAAATTTTTGACAAAAGAAACAATAAAGCAAGAAAATGAAAGAAGTTGAATGTTTTCTTAATATAATTATCTCTGTTTCATTTGCTAAAATTGAGTATTTGATAAGTTTATTTCTAAAATAATTTTTCTTCAAGAAAAAAAAATCGCATTAAGAAAACTAAAATCAGTAAAATTAGAATTCGATTACATGATTTAGATAGAGTAGCAACTTGTACTCCTGCAATCAAACTTGCCTAAACTTTGAAATAGTGTATTTACAAAATTTTACTGCTTCTTTTCAATAGAGAAAAAGTTTTTAAAAGGCTTAGTAAAATGCCGTTCAACGGACTGTTGCAGAACAATGCACTATCGAATCTCGGCCCAAAATTCGATAAACTATTTGCTTAAAGCGACTCGCATAATATTTTAGCTCTATCTTTTAATCTTTTTTCTAAATAATCATTTTAGAAAAAATATTTTGGTCATAATTTCAGAGATCATTAATTTTAATCACTTAAGAAATTTTAAAAATTAAAAAATACTTTAAAACTTAAAAAAAAATACCACCACTCCTTCTTTAAAATAATTGAACACAGAACAATTTTGTTGCAATGACTATTCTCAAGGAGCCATTTAGATATATTTAAAATTTATTGATTTTTATCTCAGAACTCATAGCAAAAACTTATTTTGAATGTTAAATGTGTTTTGCAATATCTTATATCATTTAATTACATTAGATAAAAATTCAAACGTTGTTTTTATTGCAATATTGTTTTTTTTAAGGGGGGAGGGGGACTCTTCCTTTTTTGGAAAATTTGCAAGTGTTAATTTAAACTGTGTTTCCAAATAATAATAGTTCAACTCTAGTAACGTTTCATTTTGAATTCTAATTAAATCATTGTGAAACGAATTTATAGGCTTAAAACTTTTTTTTCTTTAAATACAACACACTAATGAATATTTTAGGCGCTATATATACCATACTTATATATAGATAGAAATATAAGAGTTAAACAATGAAATGAATCGAAACTGTCAAAATTCGTACTAATAACAAATGTACTAAAGGGATTTCATTTTAAATAATATATAAACTGGTCATTTTGGAAAAATCCCTTGTTTACAACTTCCTGCTCAAAGAGAGGATGAACATACAAACACACACATCTACGAGATTGTGCAAATACACCTTCAACAATTTTCGCCTATCATCATCCGTAATCTCTGCGAACAAGTGTTCTTGTTTACCATCTCTTAAAGTAGTAAAGATTTTCGCCCCTCTGACATTGGGGTGATGGGGTTATAACCAAACCCCTCGACGGAGTTAGCGCCATGATGGCACCGCAGGATATCATTTCCGGAGATGATGTATCAATACCTTCTCAAAAGTAAAGGGGGGGGGGGGGGGGGGGGGGGTGCTTTATTACTCTGAGTAATCAACCCATGGAATATGTTATACTTGTAATGGTCGTAAATTTGCATTGACCACATGCGTATTGAAATTATTTAACCCTGGAAAATGAATCTTTGCATTTAGTATTTAAATTCTCACCATGCGAAAATTTACTTAATCCAAATTTAAATTACTTTTAAAACATATTTTAAAAATCAGTTCTTATACATGAGTATGCATTTAAATTTAATCAGAAAATTATTTATTTACTTATCTCTGTAATAAAATTAGACGAAATGAATTTCTTTTTGGGTGAGTGAAATTTATGCAGGTTAGTATTAATTAGTAGTAAAATTAAACTAACAACTATCATTTAATAAAAGGAAATGCTTCAGATGAAAATATTCTTTCATAATATCTAAAATATTTTAAATATAGCTAAAATGGCAAAGGTTTTTTTTTTTCAATTTACTGATGAATTAATTGCCTTAGAATGATAAAACCTTCTGGAAGCGTACCAGCATTCAGTTGGGAAATTTAATTTCTGTTCTTGTTAATAATTTAACTTACATTTTCATTTAAATATTAATGATGTGATGTGATAATGAGGTATGATGTGAGTTTGTAAGATTATTATTGTTGTATTTGATGCTTATTTTTTCGTTAACCGTTTAATTGTTTGTTTGTTTTTTAAATTTAGAAACTACTAAGCTATACGATATTACTTTGCACCAATTTTCCGACCTTAAAATAAAATTCGAAAAAAGTTTTGCGATAAAAAAAAGAGCTCGTCTGACTTGTTCCTCGTTGTGTGGTTTTTAGACAAAACATTTTACAGCAAAATTTGAATCATGCAGTTTATTAATACTTTATTATTCTTTTCTAAATTTTAATGCACAATTACCCAACAAATGATTACTTGTTATTTTTGTCAGTATTTTTTGACAACAAACGTGCCATGGTGCAATGTTAGATATATTTGTCTGCAAGTTGGATGGAAATACGCCAAAAAATAAATATTGTATTTACTTTACCTGATTTTAATATTCGTTTTTAAGACATTAGGGTCAATTAGGGTAATTGGAAAAACGCTTGAAGAAACTGTAATGTTTTTTCCCCCCAATTTAAGAAGTTTTTATGAAAAGAAAATAAATCTATAATATAATTTATGTGAGGGTATAATCATACTCTTGAGGGCTCGTTAAACGATATATTTTTTTTCTTATTTGATTTTTCCTTAACCAATCTTATTTGCAGCAGCATTCTTAATTACTCCAAAAAATAGGAAATATTTGAGAACAGATATTTTAGTTTTTAATTGGGGTAATGAACAGATTTAAAGAGAATATATTTGTAAAAATAAAAAATAAAAACTACTGCTTATTGCCTCATAATTTATTTTACCGTTCATTTCCAAGTTCTCCAAAATACTGTGAGGTGTGTTTTTACTGTTTTTCAATAAAAATTTATTCTATATCTTTCTTAAAATATTGCATTTAAACTGCCTTACCTTCAATTTTGAGTAACTTATTAAACCTTTATCGCTAATTTTGACGGAAAGGGAGTTTTTATAAAAACTGCAATAAAAACGGACTTTAGGAGAAACGAGAAAGATATATATGAAATTCAAAAAATCAGTTTAACATTAACAAAGATTAGTATCATAACTCAGTATTAGAAAATAGAAACTTCAAGTAGTATACTCAAATCTCCAATTCAACTAATTTTTCTTTCACATTTAAGCTTCTGAAAAAACTTTATGATAAGGTCTGGCAGTATAACTTTTAACTAAATCTCTGCAGTCGCAAATTATCATTAACAATTCAAATAAATTTTGATTTAGGCAATTAGTACTCTTCAAACGTATCACATTTAGCTGATCCTCGTTAACACCATCAATCTCACTGATGCACGAATAATGGTTATTCATTCCGATATCTTTTACATAGTCAATCAAAATATGCATATTTGTTAAAAAATTGATTATGAAAGATTTGAGGTGTTGCTTTATCCAACTCTACAGAATTCCTTTCTTTATAAACAGAATCAAATTTTCTTCAAATTCCTCTATCAGTATTACGCTTCAGTTTTTGTAGCCCCCTTCGACATTCATTGTGGTGAATTTTCTTGTTTTCTTCTATACTCAATGTCAATCAGAATAAAATCATAATTAATTGTCTATTAATAATGAACGAGAAAGATATATATGAAATATATATGCTTTCATACGGGAAATAGCATGCATATGCATATGGAATACACAGTTGATTCTTTAAAAATATCGTTTGTTACTTCGACATAAAATAATAAACATTATAGGAAAGGCAAGGCAATACAGTGTTTTTAGACTTAATATCACTTCCTATAATATAATAAATTATTCAAAATTCATGAAAAATATAGGCCTTTGTTTGATTAAAAGCCTATTCCTTATTTTCCCTCAATAAAACTTGCCGGGCTAATCAAAAATTTATCAAAAGAAAATCGAATAAATGAAAATTAAATCTTAATCTTAGCCGTTATAATCCTCTAGATCCAAGAAATGTATAACTTCAGTTACCATGCAAACACCCGATGTAGAGAATGAATAATGATATTTGGAAAAGTTTTGATTTAACTTTTTTGAACGCAATTCCAATTAAAGCAAGCAAATTTTAGAAAATTTCATTGAACAAAAGAGTGAAAATGTTTATTGTCTCCCTTTAGAATACTTTAAAGATGGCATATGCATTCCTATTCACCAAGGCTTCACCAGTGTGTATTGTGGTCACTGTTCCCAATTTTCCTCATCGATCTTGTATCTGTCCAATCAGGATAAAATTTTAGAAATCCTTTTTACCCATGATAGGCAATTGGTGGGTTATTAATGCTCTCTATTGCTACAATTTTCCTAGTAAGGGAAATATATGTATAACCATTTTAAGTTCAATGTTGTTGCTAGGAATTGAACTATTCAAGTTTTAGTTCCTTTCCTTCCTCATTGGAGAAAACTGGCGACCTTCTAGATTTCCATACCTGAAGTTCTTTTCTTTCGAAACAAACTGATTGGTAGGGAATACGAAAATCGATTTCTGTCTTTCTAAGAGTACACCCCCCTTCAGAAATAGACGTAAGGCAAGCTGGAGAGTAATCTATAAACTTAAAAGCTTCTAAGTCTCTTTTATTCATCCTGGGCGTATTTGCAGCAAATATAAATATTACTTCAGTTATTAATTAAATTTTAAAATGATAAGAATAAATTGAAAAAACAGCTGAGGTTATATATCATAAATTTTCACAATGTAAAAAAAGAAACCATCTGTTTCGTGTACAATGACTCCATATTAGAAAAAAAAAACAAGCCAATAATCAATTATAATTCGCATTCAAAGCAATGGAATGTAAGCTAGTTTTACTATCTTTCGCACAGAAATATATTTATTTTTAAAATTATTTGTTTTTCCTTCATGATACAATATTTTCAACGTTAAAGCTTCCTCATCAAAATTGGTTCAGATTTTCTAACCAGCTGAATCATTAAAATAATTTTACTAAAAAAATATAACTTTCAAGATTGCAAATGAGAAAAATAATTTTCAAATCAATCTACAAGATTACTGAATTCAGTTTTAATTTTCAGCATAAATGACGTTTCGGTGTAAAATTTTTATGTATAAAATAAAAATGTATGTATTTTTATAACCCCATTTCATTTTTTAAAATTCATTTTACAGATTTATTTTACTGACCATAAAAAGACTTTATTTATTTTCTTTCTTTTTATAAGGGTTCTTTCCTTTTTATATTTCAATTATAAACTTTAAGAGGGTCTTTCGAGCCGTGTCTTATTCTTGAGCAAGTATCTCATTCTTATATAGCAATATAGATATTTTATAAAGATAATTTGAAGAGTTAATCTAAGATATAAATGAAGATAATGTTTTGTTATGTAAGCTTTTTCTTCTTGCGTAAAGATTTCAAATTTATAATTGCGGAATATTATTCAAGCATGATTACTTCATTATCTATTTAATTATTTTTCAAAGGCTGACTAAACATAGAAACATTGTTTTAATTTTTCTTCCTATTCTTATTCTCTAACGTTTATTCCGATTTTGAAAGCTGATTATCATTTGTATAGTTTACATCGATATTTTTCTTTTTCATACATTTGCATTCTAATTCATAATACATATAATTCTGAAATATAATACTTAAAATAATGAAATGTAAAATCGAGACATTTATAGCTTTTTTTCTCCTCCAGGAAACCTGGAATAAGAATGTTAAATTTTAACACCAAATCGTTGCAAAATTCTTCAATCTATGACTGTAATTTCAGAAAGAAAAATTATTCTAATTTGTCGATGTGAAAAATTACATAATCAGAATAATTACTTTTGTATGCGAGGGCTCACAAAATAATATCACCTCAAATAGAAATATGCATATTGAGCGATCATCTGAATACAAACATAATTTTTACAGACATAAATAACAGATGTAATTTAAGTAATAGAGACATAATTTTCGAAGTCGGTTTAAAACTAAATAAGAATACGTTTTTATTTCTAAGTGGAAGCCAATGTCCCTTTTCTTTGAACTTAACAGAAATACTAAACCTTACTAAACCTCTATTTGTTACGAACACGATTTATTTGTGTTATCAACACACAGAAAAGATGTTTTGTTGTGAATGGTTTGATAAACATTTTTTTTTTCTAATGACCACTTGACTGGTAACAAAGTTTTACACCAGTAGCTACGAAAAAAAGATTTCAAGCGTAGAAGATAGTTTCTCTTTTTTATTTACTATGCATGAAGTAGTATAACAGTGTTATGCTGTTTAATCATACTTGGCTGATTTCTCTTTATATTTTTCGTCTCATCCCTCACTAAGTTTACAATTCCTGAAAATATTTCATGTTGCATTTCCAACAAATTTAATATAATAGCGAATTATAAATAAATTTTTCCAAGCAAAAAGAAAACCTACAGAAGTGTGAAATAACACCGATTTATTGGGTTGAGTAATAATTCACGACCTGCTCACCCCAGTTAAAAAATGCAAATAGTAATAAGAAGCATTGTTAAAATGTTTTATAATACTTGAAAGATAATGGTCTACAAGCAAAACTGAGCATTTTCGATACTATTTGGTTTTCTGTAGGATCATTTCCATACGCTTCTGCCACGAAATGTTATCGAAGATACTTGTGAGATAAATATGTGAGATCAGAAAAATTTGTTTAAAAAATAAGTTAATCATACTTATGAACTATTACTCTAACCAAAATTTCATATCATCAATGGTTTTAAATAGATAAATCCTGAAGCAAGTTGAACAAGTTTCCGAACAGTTGAACCAACTTCTTCAAGACAATTCACGCTAAACAACGTAGTTTTTTTTTTCTTTTTTTAAGAAATAAATTTGAAAACTTAAAACGGATTTTGAAAATGCCAGTAAAATATTCCCACTGTCCCTGAGAATTTTTCCGAGCTTAAAAAAATGCAGAGGTGTAGATCCTTACTGATTTAGAATAAAGTAGTCTTCTACATGTGCAGACATTTTAATTAAACAGAAGCCTTGCAATTTCTGCCAACTGCGCTGAACACACATCATTGTAATTACTGACATGAAATAATTCAGGAACATTAGTTTATGCTTTTTTATTTTCATAAAATACTTCTGTTGAAATATATATATTTTAAATTTTAGTTTTCTCAAGTTATTTACATCCATTCTAAAACACCCCTCTTCTCTTATTACGGGACGGAGTAAGGAGCGCATCGGATACCGTGGGACATGCATTTTTAAGGCTTCTACTTATGCTATCGGTGTATGTAGAGGATCATTTATCCCAAAGCTGTGACACTTTACACTTTTGGAAAAGATTTTCTCACTTCTTAATTTGCATCAGATGGTCACTTTATTGCCGGCAGGTATTTCATTCTCCATATCCAGCTTTCTCTCATTCTTTTCTATTTCATTTGGAAATTTATTGGGATAAAAATGGAGAAAATAGTATAAATAAAAATTACTTTAAATTTTAAGAACTTTTTTATCCTCTGATTGGAAGTGAATAAAATTAAATATATCATGTCTGTTATTTAATACTAATAAAGATTAAAACTAAAGTGGAACAAAATTAATTACAGTTATATATTTAGGTTTCATATGGCAATAATAATTTCATTAAAATGAACGTTTTCATTACTTGAATATCTTTTGAATAAATTATGAATCAAATGGGCGAAAATCTCATAAAATGAAAAAAAAAAAAAAAAAAAAAAAGCACGCTTTCCTCTAGGTAAATGAATTTTTTTCTTTAAAAACTTTCATTTTCCTTTTATTAAATTATTGCTTTTTAAAAATAATTTCCGCTAATGAATATATATGAATTGTTTGTAAATGGCAAATAATTGATCAGGGAAAAGTATCAAAAACTTTGATGATTTTTTAAAAATTTATTACCTACTTTTAAAAGGGTAAGTTGCTCCTTTACACTCCCCGAAAATGTGAACTTTAATGTATTTATTAATTTTGCACATACTTTAGGGGGAAAAATCACTTTTATAAATACATTATTGTTAATTATAAAAATATAACATGTTTTTATTACTATTTTTTACTGTATTTCTAGCAATTCGAATGAATTAGGACCAGACTTATTCACTTAATCGAATTGCAGAATAATTGGATGAAAGATAACACTCATTGTTTCTTGAGGAAAAGGAAAATCAAAATTTGCTTATAACTAATAAATTTAATGATTACAAGAAAGACGTTGTTTACATTTTGTATACCAGTAAAAATCAAACTACTTGTTCAGGAAGTGACATTAAAATATCACAAATTGAACATAATCAGCAACAGTTGTTTCGCAGTCTTTGTTTATTATTCTTGATTTTAGTTCTGGAGTCCTCCCCCCTCGAAAGTCCATCATTCAGATTATTGGAGTTCAGATAATCGGAATTCTATCGTAGATTAACATGACATTTTTGTAATGCATTGTTTATCGAAGATTACCTGTTCATTTTTCTGATCACAGATCTGAAAATAAGTAAAAGAATTCGAATCGGCCGCAACGCGTAAGATGCGTAGTGCATCTCGTAATGGGACGGAGAACAGCCAATGAGAAAAGTTCGCGGGTTGTGACATCACAGAGGGTCCGACTCGAAGAGCTTTCACTGGGACGGTTCACAGTTGAGTCCAATGTAGAATGAAGCTGGTGTGTGTATCGCTGGTTGTGGGGGCCGCGCTATGCGCATCTCTGGTTTGCGGTTTCCCGCTAGTGCCTTGTTTTAAAGAGTGCAACGTCAGGCTGGTAAGTGTTAATTAATGTCATTTATCACTTTTTTTGCATGCTGGGCAGTCTCTTTTCAATAAAATAAAATTATCAAAAGATTATGAACTTTGAAATGAACAAACTTTGAAATTTTCAGGATGATACGTTCTGAAATGCTTGAAATTATATCAATGATTTTTATTTTATTAAAGATGCATCTTTGGATTAAGAATATATCGGAGGTGCAAATAATTTTTAATATAATGGTTTTAAATTTCCTTAAAAAATTATTTCTTAATTTAAAAGTATGAAGTATTCCGTTCTTAATTATGCGGTCTGAAAAAAAATGAAATGATAGCAATAGTGGTGGGAAAAAAAGAGTATTCATTTAGAGATATATTCCATTCTGCATATATTCCACTATTTATCACATTCCATAAGTATATTCTACAAAATCATGCTTTTTATTAGGTTTGACATGCTTGTTGTTATTTCTTTATTATTGCTTTGTTGATTTCTGAAAAAATTAAATAAAATTAGGTTTGTACAGGATTTTTGTCCACGCATTGTAGTATTTTTATCACACATTTTTAAAATTTAACAATGCAGTTTGAAAAATAAGTATTGATAAAGGTTATAAGGTTATTTTGACTTTAAAAAATTAATTCAGCATTTTATTCTTCTAGCTTCAAGCTCTATATTTAACTTTTTTTCCTTCAAAGTTTAATGCCTTAACAATTTCTGAGGAGGGGGGGGGGGATAAAACTTAACTCTACATAGTTTGTTTGTTTTTGGCGTTTAAGACTTCTTTGTTACTTTTTAAAATTATATTTGGGTATTTACGCGTTTTGAGTGTAAAATATGAACTGGTAGTCAAAACCCGATAAAGCAAGAAATACAGAAAGGTATTTTTTTTTGGTTTCGCTTTCTTATCTTCTTTAACATACTTTTCATTGTGCTTTTTTAAATAAATAAAATATATAATAAAACCGATATAAATAAGCATATATGAATAATCTATTTGCATATGAATCTTCTTATAATAATTGAATAAAAACCAACTAAATTTAAAATACAAAATCTAATTGTAAAAATAGATAAGTTTAACTATTTCTATAAAATGTTATTTATTGCCAGAAATCGAAAGTGTGCTGATTGTAACATAATTTATAACAAAAAATTTTAGTCGATTTTTTGAAAAAATAACCATGATTCAAAATACTATAAAAAGTTGTGACATTTTGAAAGTTTGATATACGGTACTTACAAAATGTATTGAATTTTAACAATGAATTAAAATGAAGTACATAATCAGATTTTTAAAAAAATGCTTTATTTTAGTATGAGATATTTGAATGGAAAAATAATGTCTCAATTCCAATTAACCTTAACTTGATCCTTAGCAAAGCAATGATTTCTGAAAGCATAAAAAACTGTATATTTTAATAATGATTGCTATTGTAGTATTTTATTTGGTTTTATATCATTTTTAATTTGCAGTTAAATGCGAAATTTTATTCAAGAGGAATATTTATTTTTAAAGATTTTAAAAAAAGAAAATATTGATAGTTAAATTATTGTTTCTTAAATTATGTAAAATATCAACATACCTCGATATTACTTGTATCTGTTAAATTCTATATTTAAAGACTGAGCTATGGAATTTCTAACAGTTTTCTGAATTTGGGGTTTCTTTACCAACTCTTCAAGACTAAAATGATTAACAAATGAAATAAAAGTTTTAAAGTTATTTCTACTTTCCAGAAGATAATAGATTAAGTTAAAAAATTTTTTTTCTCATTTAAATTAAAAGATTCAATGCGCTGTTTCCGTTTAATCCGAATTCTGAAGTTTTTCAGCCAAATTTGTTTCTAAATACGCCCTTTCCGTCAATCAATCCTCTCCGAGACGCACCATATATAGTGCTAAGCACTTTTATAACCTGAATATATTATGAAATTTAAAAACTTTAACACCCTATTTTTTCCAAACATAATTTGCAAAAAGGAGTTTGATTGCAGTAACAATTTTATTTCACAAATATATGCATTATAGTTACTATTTCAAAATATCACTTGTATTAGGCCAATGTTAAATTTTAATGGTCATTTTTTATCATTAAAAATTAATTGATTTTTTTACCGGCATTGTAATTGTGAACGAAATGCAGTTTCATATTGGCAGATTAATTCAGTTGTAATAGTTCTGACTGCAAACGAAATGTACTTTGAAGCTGTCAGATTACCTCGATTGTAACAATTTTTATAAAACGATCATAAATTAAGTTTTGTTATTCCTGAATAATTCAAAATATGATGCATTCGTGATTATTATAGCAACACATATGGATATTTTTTGTATTTGAATTAGTTTCTTCTTCTTATATTTCATCTGAGTTCTTCATTAAGATTTCAAAACCTCGGAAACACTACTTCTTTTTACCTACGAATTGCTCATATTTATAATATTATGTTAAAAATAAATGGAAATTAGGGATATTTAACTCATTTTTATAGTGCCTATCTTCGCAGTTGGTTGGTTAGTTTTATTGGCACAAGAGCCATTCTTGGCTATACTACGCCACATATAAACAAGATCGTCCAATCTTAGCAGATGCATGGACATACATACCAATGTATATTTTGGTAAATACAGAACTAAGATCTATGCTCACCATCAGGTATCATTTGACATCAAGATGGTTAATGGTCTTCAAAATAATAAATTAGATTTTAAAAATAATTTACAGGTCAATGATCCTCTCAGTTGTAAATTGTATTTCTTAAATAATTTACAGATTAATGGTCTCTCCAATTACAGATTGGATTTCGAAAATAATTTGGAAATATTATAAGAAATTCTTCCTTGTTGAGTGTTTTGGGAAGTGAATGAAATTATTTCACAAATTATGGCATAGGTAAAATTAGTAATGATGTTTTTGAGTTTAAATATGCTGTACTTTTTAATTTAAAAAAAAATCCATTTTCATTACGGAAAAATGTTATGAATCCGTGTTTCATGAAATAAAAAAACTAAATGAATCCAAACTGAAATGTAAATTGACTAAATTTTTACTACTATGCAATAATCGTTTGGAGCTCGACTTTCTTTATCATTTGCATGCCATATTTTTAACTTTCTAATGTTTTTATTCTAACTGTAGACTAATGACAAAATAACTCATTTAGCATAATGAGGTTCAAATGGAGGGAACTTCCATAAAAGCTAAACGTTCTTAAAGCTAGTATTAATATATTGATAACTAGTCATTATTATAAGATACATTGAAGTTTTTATGAAATTCTAAATGAGCATTTTTAGAAATAAGGAAAACCGTCTTGTGAAATCTGCTGTCTAACTGAAAAAACAAATATCAAGAATTTTTTCCCCTCGATTAAAAAAATTACTTTTAATACTGAACATAATTTTAAAATATAGTTTTCGCTTTCAGTTACAGCTGAATGTAGGTGGTCTAAATAAGCGATGCAAAGACTTACAAAATTTTTTTCTAGAATATACAAAATAATATTTCAGTAAGTTGATTTTAGCTATTATAAGTTCAAAGAAGGGATAGAAAATATTTTAACTTCTTACTGAAAACTGATCTTACTAAATAGTAATGCTGGTGATAAATTTTATTAATACAATTTTTTTGTTTCAACAATAGGTTGCATTTAAAAAATACTATTATCTTATTTGTATATTTGTTTTCTGAAATGTTAAAGCTTCAGTTTTTAATGATTAAAATTTGTATTATTATTAATTTTTTCTGTTAGCATATTTTTTTATTTATTCAAGGTCATGTTTAATTTAAAACCGAGATTACACATTAAAAGGTAATAATTATTGTAGCAATTTATAAATTCAATTTTTCTTATCTTCTCTTTAAAATCTCATCCTTTTACTTATCTTTAAAAAAATACCACGAAGCGCTGATACAATGCAAATCGGGAGAAAACACAGAAACCGGACGGAATTTGGGGATAAACTTCGAAGTATTTTATCGATATCATTTATCTTTTTTGAAAAATAACTCTACAAAGTACTCTTTCAAGGCGAACCGAACAAATATCAATCCAACCAGAATTTCGAGGCGAATTTTTAAATCCAGGACTATGTTAAATTAACGGATATATATGTCTTCTAAACATACATTTGATCTACTAACATATACTTTAGCTAATATGAAGGACTGTTTAGAACTCAGTGGTTGTACTTCCCGGGACTTTAAATGAGGAAACGTTAAATCACGGAGAGCAAAAACACAACTCAGCAGGGAAAAATATTCCTCCTATCCTTGCAGCATTTAACTTCCAGAGATTGAAAGTGATTTTTCTTTATACAAGCTGTCAAGTTTAATACTGGACTTCGCCAAGCATTTGTACATGCCTTCTGTTTGTCTATTGGAATATTTACACTCATGAAAGCAGCTAAATTGTATTCGATTTTCGGCAAAAATTTTAAATTGGAAAAAAAATCAAGTAGTCGTACTTGGACTCCTAAATTGAGAAATGTGGTGTTAGACTGGATTTTTTAAAAATCCCTAGTGACATTTGGTAAATTGAATTGCTAGTTATTCCAATAATTTTTGCTTGAGAATTTTAAATGAATTAATGAAATGAAAAATTTGCCTTGCAAAGTATAAAGTTTTTGGCGTATGGCCCATAATGATATGCAGAAGATATTGCGGTTAAAATATAATGTCCACATTTTACTTCAATTTCTTTAAGAATTAAAATTTTGATATATCATCAAAATAACTGCTTTTGATATTTATTGAAATTTTCTGAAGCCTTTTTTTTAAAGGAATATTATAAATATTGAAATAGATTTTTATGGATAGATAAACAATGATTAAATACTTCTTGTATAGTTCTTTTTTTTTTTTTTTGGAAGCTTTCTTTGGGGGACAAATATTTCAAAGAATTAAAAATATTTTGATTACTGTAACATTAAGTTAAATCATTTTTGCCCCTTTTTTCGGATGATGATTGAACAACAAAATTTTCTATATCAACATATTAGATTTCTCTAGAAGTTTAAGTTATGATACTTGTTAAACATTTGAATTAATTGGATATAAAAAAGTTTTTGGCTAAATTTTTTATTTTATTTTCAAAGAAATTATTTTTAAAGACTTGTAAGAAAAATTTTGTATTTTAAAAAGTTATTAATAAAATTTAGACGTTTTCTAAAACCTTCTTATTTTATGATAGCTGGAAATTTTCCTCTAAAAATTATATTTCTTTTTTGTTGAAAATTTCGAGGATATAGTGTGAATCTGAAATAAAGAACTATTATCATTAAGAACTATTTTTTGAAGCCTGTAAAACTTGTCATTTTCTGCCATCTGTTTACGAAAAATTCCTGTTTCAATTACAAGGTTATTTGAAACTTACCACGGAAAAAAAAATTCTAAGAACACTGGAATTTTGATTTTCGATTGCAAAAGAAGTATTGGATTAATATTGAGCTTCTAAATTTTATTTCCTGTTTCAATAAAGAAATAATTTGTTCTCTAGAGTTACTGCTTTTCATTTAAATTTTTTATTTCCAACTTAAAATAGCGAAGGATTGTTTTATGGATAACGTCTGCTTTATTTCGATATAGAAAGTTCTCAAGAAGAAAAGAGAAATTCTTCCGTTTTGAAAATGGTCAAATATTTTTAATTTAAAAAAACCTTTTGAACGCACTCTTCATACACATAATATTAAAAAAAGTTTGCATTTAAATTGCTCCTAGTTAAAACAAAAATATTGCTAAAAGAAAGAAATCAGTCTGCTTATTATAAGTTTTTATAATTTCTTAGTTGCGTTATTAAAGAATAATTTACTTTTTATTTTGTTCCTGCTGTTGGTTATTATTTCATTACGTGGGAGCACTATTTATATGCATTGGTAGTCTTCCTTGAAATTGAATTAAAACCCTGAAAAAAATTATTTCACTATTAGTGATAGCAAAATTTAATACCTTACTAAAGAAAGTTGAGATTAAAAAGGGTGGAATAGGTAAAAAGAGAAATCACCTACATTTTGGATGTTGTTAGCTCGGAACCAAACTAAAAGTTATTTTCATTTTGTATACAATTTTGATTTTTCTCTGAAAGCGTTTGATTGAAATTTCAATACAATGAAACAATGATAATATACAGGGACTCAAACTTATGGGACAAACTTCGAATAGTGAAAGTGCATTTAGTGTCTATACTTATAGTCAAAATCGCAAGGAAACATAAATTATTTGCTTACAGCGTCGTTGAAAAGTTGTTTGTTACTGCATTTTTTACAGCACTGACTTTAAACATGATGCCCGCTTAAATGTTTGAAAAGGTCGATAAAATAATTGGTATATATTTTTGACCTACATCACTGGAATATTCTCTATTCTAAAGGTTTATGTTAATTACTTGATGTCAAAATTTGTACAACAATTACTTAATCGATTATGTATAGTTGTGTTACTTTCGGAGATAGTAATGTTGAGTAGATGTAAAAAATGCAATAAAATTGCATTTTTCAACTATCCTGTAAGTAAATGATTTATGATTCATTTCATGTCTTTTTCTTGTATTTGTGTCTTAAGAGTGTCACTTTCATCCATACATTCCTACATAAATAATGTTTCCTTTAATGACACTTTAACAAGCTTCAAAGTTTATCCAATGATTTTAGAGTTTCTCGAACACAGTGCTGTTTTCTTTTTATTGAATTACTTGACAGGGCGAAAACAAATTGACTTTTCATTTTTCAATGGATTCCTCAACGTTGAAATCATGTGAGATTATAGATATAAAAAATTAATAAAGTTTGATGACAAACTCTAGGTGGCAAAGGGAATTATTTATTATTTTTTGTTATCAAAATGAGACATTGGATTTAATTTTTCTATCAATGAATAGATAATAGCACTATATTTATGTTTATATGTTGCATAGTATTTTTTATATAAGGATTCCGGAGCAGGGGTGATAAATACCTCACCCAGAAAGGGACGCACTGGCTAAAACGTTTCCGAAGCCCTATAGAAACTGAGTTAGGTGCCTAATCAGAAAACACAAAGGATGGGGGGGGGGGGGATCGTCAGTGTTATGGCACATCAATTGTTGTCAGATACCAAAATAAAGGAAGCGATAATGTTTTCATTTTTTCTGTATAGCCCTGTTTCCAAGAGCGCATACCAACTTGTCCAGTTTGAAACGAATCTGCATCGAGATTTTTGAACGGGACGTTTTTGTATTTTTGTCGGGTTTTGGAGGGGGTAGAAGGTGCTAATACAATGAGTTTCCTGACTATGCGCTCCGGTGCATTGCGCTTCCGCCGTCAGCTGGGCTCTTACTTCATAAAGCGGAAGTGGCTGAAACGCTCTAACGAGTTCGCACCCCCCTCCATTATGACTGTTTTTTATTATTTTGTAAAGCAAGGGAACTTCGAAACAAAATAGTTTCAAAGGTAGAAAGCGATCCGATGTGAATTAAGATGGCCGTTGGCTAGTTTATTCGCTGAAGATCAGATTTCCGGGAACATAAATTTGATCGCGCTCTTTTCAAAAGGCGGCGCTCTTGAGTTTTAATTTATGGATCCATCAAAAATCTTCCTCCCTCCAATGTCAGATTGTTCTTTTTTTACGACCATTGGTCAATCTCTATCATTATTTCTTCGTTTCGTATGCTTTTATTCGTTAAATAAGTAATTTTCGATTCTTCAGTCTGTCGAACTTTTAGTTTTTCAGTCTTTAAACCTTTTAGCTTTTTAACATTTATTCAGGGATTCCAACTTTTTAGAGCGGCTTTAATCCCTTTTTCAAAGGTGTTTTTTTGTTTAATTTAACAACGCCTTTTAAAAAAATTTATAATTCAAACAACCCATGTCAAGATAATTTTACTACATGTCAAATGTATTTTACTTCCTTTAAGAGTTAAAATTCCATTTGATATTAATTGAAAATCTGTGACTTCCTCTCTTTAATCATTCCTCTAATTAGTCTAATGGGTGGGATGAAAATCAATGAATACAAAATACTTTTTTTTGCTACATTTTTCCTAAATCTATAATTTGCCATTCGATTTCATCCCTTTGTAATGAGTTTTAGAGTTTTAAATAATTAATGCCAAAATACTTTTAGTATTGTTCATCTTTTTAAGGCTATTGTTCTTAAATAGGGAAAGCTTCACTTTAGCATTAACATAAAGTAACTTTTAAAAAAATTGATTTTAGTAGCTAGAGACAGTTTATAAATTTATACATTTTTCACGTCTTCACCTCATGTCATGGGGTGTAACATTAAGATTGAGGGCGTTTGGAAATTATTTTTGATTTACAATTTGTACTTGAAGGCGTATCTTGAATTGCGTACAAAAAAAGTTACGTGAAGACCAAAACTGTGTAATTCCTCCCATTTTCATTCTATGTTCCAAAGCCAACTTTCGAAACAAAAACCATTTGCTGTAATTATTTTTTTATTATTTTACCTG
Source organism: Argiope trifasciata (assembly GCA_026543055.1). NCBI lineage: Eukaryota > Metazoa > Arthropoda > Arachnida > Araneae > Araneidae > Argiope > Argiope trifasciata. Next base: position 4,337,846 of record JAPMOQ010033694.1, read on the forward strand.
TTGCTAATATTTGTATTAATAAATTATTTATTATTAGAAAAAAATTGGTGATATTTTTCCTTAAATTTTATTCCAAATATTTAATTAATATTCGACCCATATATATAAATAAGATGGCAACTCCTATTATATCCAAATTTTTTATAATGAGTATAGACTTTCTGTGAAAATAGATTTGATTGTAATCTAGTCGAAAGGCCGCGCACTTGAGTTTAATTTATGGACGCATACATCCCCCTTTCATGCTATATATTTTTTTCGATATCACTTAAGTACTTAAGTTCTTAAGTAGTCATTTACTCAACTTGGCCATCATTTCTTTTTTTTTTTTTTTTACAGTTTTATCAAGAATTTGATTATTATTTTTTGTTCAGTGTTATCATTTTGTAAACTTATCTTAGTAGTCTTATAAGTTGAATTTAATTCAGTTTTTCTTAAACCTGGGCCCGCTCCTAGTTTATACTGAGTAATAGAATTTCAGCGTCATGGAATTTTAGTGCACAATAATCTAGATTGCTTATTAACTTTCAGAGAAATATTTATTTGATATGTTTTATTAAAATGTTAATGTTGTTGCACAGAGTTGCTTTGAGTATATGGTATATGACTCGCCAAATTCTCTATGATGATAAACTTAAATTAATATGTAATATAAAAAACATTAAACAAAAAAGGTTTTTTTTTTTCAATGTGTAGCATTTCACTCCACTTTCCAATTTTCAAATTAAGAGCCTACATTTCTTTTCAAATTAATGGCATATCAAGGGATTTGGGCCCCCAATAGATTTTACTCTCCAAGTCAGTGATGGGTAAACTAAGCCCTCTCAGAGGTTCTATCTTACCCATCACAAATCTTAAGACCATAACATAGAAATTCTGTAATTACTAGAAAAAAATTACTTTTAAACTTATAAATTAAGCTATTTTTAAATTTAAAAAATAAAATTACAATGTTTTAACTTGTTAAATTTTTTACTATTGCTGTATTTAAAAAACTTAATACCACGCAATAATAAAAAAAATTAAACAACAATTTTTGAGTCTTTATTGAGTTTTTTTTTAAATAAAGTATATTGAAATAACCAATTTTTTTAAGGTACTCCTAAAGATGTAACTCAGTGGAACTGAACGGTTTTTTTTCTGCTTTTTCTTCCTATTCAGCTCGGAATATAATTATTCATATTTTTTGACATTTTTGCTCATATTATAAGATATTCTTGAGTCTTTGAATCCTTAGAAATTCAGTTCAGTTTTTAAAATGATATTTTCTTATTGCTTGAAGTTATTTTATCCAAACAATTATCAGGCTGAAGAGTTAATATCCGCATGCTTACATACATGGTTAATTTTCAATAGAATCGATTATTGTATCCAACATCTTCAAATACCTTATATTAAGACAATAATTTGTGGTGAAATTATTCTTTTCATTTTTATAAAAGCCATCACAGTTGTCCTGGAAATAACTTTTATCACTAAAGCCTTAAAAAGATATTTTAGAATTAAACTAGAGAATATTTAGTTTTCTGAATCAAAGTTCTTTAAAAATCTTACGAATTTTCCTCAAAATTTCCCTTTTTGATTTGAAACTTATTTATATATTTTTTAGTGTTTTTTTACAATATTCCTTACTTAGTAATCGACATTCTGTATTTTCTATATTAGCAAATTAATTATTAATTTAATGTTTATATAAATAATTATGCAATAATTCCAAATATTTTTCTAAAATAATGTTTTTTAAAAAAGCAAAAAATTTCCATGGAAAGTTATTTCTGAAACTTAACTAAACGGCTTGTGACTATTACATCAAAATGCAATTCTAAATGCTTATTTCCCTACTTTTGTTCAAGCATACGTTGAACTAGCATTAAGTAAGTGTGTTATCTAATACATTGCATTTCTAAGCTTCATTTCTTCCGCCTTGAAGCTTTCGCATCAGCCGAGTAATTGAGCTAAGAGTTAAAACTGGCTAATAGAGAGTAACCTTGGTCTCCATTTTTACTACAGCTCTCTAATTAGATATGTTTTATCAACTTTTCAACGAACATTTTTGATTTTCGAGGTTTTTTCGCCGCAATTTAATTTTTCAGCGTCGAGAATTTAATGTAAATAAACGGTTTTAATGTATTTCATTTCTTTCTATACAAATAAAATTTTATGCTAACTGAATTTAACTAAGTATGTATTTGGAAATTTGCTCTAAATTGCTGCAACTTCGCAGATAATTGTTTTATACAATTTAATGTGGGTTCTGTTTTCAATGGAATTTTTTTCCAGTTTTAAGGAAATTATTTTAAGCAAATATGTTTATCTCGCTTTAAAAACCAAAGTTACTGCAACTTTAATAAAAGTTCGCAACTTAAAGAAAAAAAATCCTCTGAATTTATTTATTTATTTTTGGCTTCTAATATGCATGGATGTTAAACACTGATATCGTGAACAGCTATACCCTCCAGAATATCAATGTTGCTTGCGAAATCCTAGCATATTAACTAGCTAATATAGCTCAGTGTTATAACTGATGGTTATTTCAAGGGATTATTTCATAGAGTTGACTAAAATGAACTAATATTAATATCCGAAGCTTTTTTTTTATTTTTTAATTAAAATTAACCTTCAGAAGGAGACAAATGGCCAATTAAAGTGCAAAAGGTTGTTAACCAAAAATTAAATTCCTTTAAAACTTACTATTTGTTATCTTTCCATATCTCCAACGTATGCTGTCAATGTGAATCAGTGTCAGAAAACAAGATAGCAGTGGCATTCATTGATTATACAAAAGCCAGGGCAAGGCTGGAGCATATGGGGAAGTTGCCCCGGACCCGACATCAGAGAGGGGTCCCAAATCGAAAAATACCATAGACAAGTTGTATGTACAGTTCTTCATTACTAAAGTAGTGAAGCAGAGGGTACCACCAAAGAATGGATATCTTCGTAAAATTATTTATCACTATGTGCTAAAAACAACTATTTCTCAGAACAAATAAACATTGACACCTCTACTGGCATAATTGATGAATTATTGTAATCCCAAAATTTTAAAATCACCAAAATAAATAATTAGAGGATCAATAAATAACTAAATAAATTAAAGAAGACTTAATGACTTTATTACTTCTTCATGACTTCAGCACTATTTCAAGATTTATAATACATATATTTTGAAATATTAACTAGATCTAAAAGCTCTAAATGCAATCTTGAATCATACCGATATGAGTGGGATAAGGAATAAGGTTTTCTGTGAATTTTTCACACTGAAAATATTCCAAAAGTGATCCGTGATTTGACTTAATAATTACTCGTGAAGATTTTGCTTCATTTATATGTTCAAGAAAGATGATTAAAAATTTCTGTTTGTGTTATGTACTCATAGTGGGATTTCAGATCATTTTAAATAATTTATTTGAAAACAAATCAATTTCCAAAATATTATATTGTGAAATTCAGTGATATGCTATATAAGGTTGAAATAATTAAATTACCGGCCTTTTTGTGACCATACATTTTTTTTTGGACATCAGAGATATTTTTAGAATTAAGAATTAAAAATAAAGATACTTTGTGAAACTCGTTAAATTTTCAGCAATGCATTAAAGTAATTTTCCTTTTAAAATTTTTCTTAAAAATTAAAAATAATTATTTTCCATGAATGAAGGAATAATTTGAATCAAAAAAGGATTTTAAGAACTAAAATTGCGTATTTCTAACAAACAAATACCTATGTACGCGATGCATAGTGAAAATTAGAAATTAAATATGTTTCCATTTAAGAAATAATTTTTATTGCTAAATTTGAAAATTTACTCTAATTAAATGTTATTTCAACTATTGCCCATACAAATTTCAGTAAAACACTATATTAACGCTTTGATTTATTATTTTACTTTCGGTATAATTGTTTTATTTTCTGATATTTCAAGTACGTTACTATGGGGACAATAATTAATAATTATATTGATTTATTTTATTACTGCTGTCTTTTCTGATATTTCAAGTCTATTATCATGACAAAATATTTGATTTGTCACATTTTCGAGACACATTTTTACTCAGTTGTTTTCTTTTATAGAGCACATTCTATTCTGATAATCTCAACAAAATATGTCTCCAATTATCTCACTATGTGCACTACATAGAGAAAACGCCTCTGGTATTGCAAATTCCAAATTCATTGTGGTAATTTTTGTTTGAAAAGAGATCACACTTAAGTTTTTAAGATCAAATTATGTTATCATTTTCAACAAAAGAAAGTTCTTTTTTTGGGTGGCGTGTTTTCCATCCACTAATGACCTTCAGTGCCGTGCCTCTTATTTTTCTAACAATGTTAAACATCTAATATCGTTTATTGCGTTTAGGACGAATTTGCTCAGTCAGTAACGTTAATCGCTGGAAAAGAGAGCTTCGTTGAAGTATGTGTGTGTGTGGCCCGTGCGCCATTGTGTTTAATTCTATGACAAATGAACTGTTTCAAAGGCGCACTTACTTTCCTTTGAAGATGCTCCCTGCCACGTTTGTCAGAAAATCTAGATCCATTTGAATTCCAAGTGGTTTTTTTCCCCTCCACCTCAAAGACTTTTTTTTTTCCAAAATTTTAATTCAGTTCGAAATTTGAGGATTTATTTTTTCACAATTTCAATTCCATTGAAATCCAAGAATATGTTTCTCAAAATGACATTTCAATGTAGAATTAAAGAATTTGTTTTTCAAAATTTCAGTTCAGTTCGAAATCCAAGAATTTGTTTGAATCCAATTCGAAATTAAAGAATTTGTTTTTCATAATTTCAGCTCAGCTTGAAATCCAAGAATTTTTTTTTTTTAAATTTCAGTTCAATTTGAAATCCTAGATTTTATTTTTAAAAATTTCAATTGAATTCAACATTTAAGAATTTAATTTTTGAAGCTCATTCTGTTGTATAATCAACTGCAATATGAAACAGTTAATAACAGCTCGAGTCTATTTGTTCCAAGAATTTCGACGAAATGTTGAGCAATAACAACATAAGATTTGCATATATTATATTGAGATACACTTCAACAAGAACTTAGTTATTTTCAACTTTCAAAAATAATTCTTTCTAAAGGTATTAAATTATATCAGAAAAAAATATCAAGACATTTCTTACATAAATAAAAAAATTCATTATTTAAAGAGTCAAGAGGAGCGACATAAATATTCAACAAGATGCTAAAATTATTCTGCATTGCCTTACCTTGAAATGAAATGGTAATAATAAAGTAATTTGAATAAATAAAATATGAATTTAACCTGGACGAAGTCCAGGTAATAAAGTAAGCATTATAAATTAAAAATTGTGTTGTTAATAAAGAAAAATGCTTTATTTCTGCAATAAAAATGATTTAAAATCTATTTATTACAGAAATAAAGCATAAAATGGTTTGCCCCAAAATAGCCCCCAAGTAGCTTTAAAACAGGTTGTAAACTTCGATGATAACAATCAATTAATACCTGAAACTAACTCAAAGAACGAATTCAACCATGGATGCAGAAACATTATTACTTCAGGTATTCTACGACTTTTATATTGATGGAAATAACTCTGTGACGATGTCGAAATATTACTTCAAGCTAATACCAAACAGTAAAAATATTGTGAAAATTTTATTTATTTGGGCAATTTTGCATTACCTAAACAACATTAAGGAGCTGAAAAAGTACTTAGAAGACAAGGAATTTCATTTTAAAATATAATTACATCAATTTTAGTCAGCACAAATTGTTTAATGTCTTCTTAAATATCATCATTGAAGAGCCTACCATTGTAAGTTGGTTTCAAGGGCAATAATATGATTTAATTGATAACTCTGCGTAATCATAATTGTTGTAAGGAGAAATATTTTAAATTTTGAAATTTCTGTTATCCTTTACGATATGATGACAGACTGCATGCTAGGATATTTTATAATGACTCTAAGGATAGAGATAAATCCTGCACTTCTGAATCAACTTAGAACAGTGTTTGAGTACATAACTAATATTATTCATGGAACAGCAATTTAGAATTTCGATTTGCTGATTACGATATCAATGGCACGTTACCAGATTGGCATCAAATGATACCAGTTATAAAAAAATTAATTCATATAAAACAACTGAGAATTCTTCTTTTGACGTTTTTGTATATTTACTCTATATGGAACGCACATCATATTGAAATCCATTTCAAGATCAACTTTGTTATTTTCAAGAAATAACTATTCCTAAATGTCTATATGGAACGTTTTTGTGCATTTTATTACAGTGATAATAGGCGAAAAATTTGAAACAATTGAGAATTCAATAACAAGTACACATACTAAATATCATTTATTTACATCTTTGCTTTTTTCAGTTATCGCACAGGAACAGACAGACAAATCTTCAAGCAATTAACTGAGTTAGTTCAAAATTACAATCTAGAGAGGAAATCATACCAAATTTCGTTAACCTAATTTATGACTTTTTTTTTTTACCTTATCATGTTCATTCATGGGTTGACCTTATCATGTTCACAGAACTCCCTTTGTCAGATTTTGACTAAAATTTGAGAGAAATCTTAAATTTTGAATCAAAGATCTTCAAATTATATCTTTGTGTTTCATCTTTTTTCTTTTGGTGTGTATCTCATTTGCAGAGAGATTGACAGATATGCAGACATAATTTTCCAAATCATTTTTTTCTGACATTTATCTAGGTCATTGAGCTTCAAGGTCTTACAGTATTGCTTTGCTTAAGACATGGAGATTCATCAAAATATCAAGGTCTAATTTTTTTGACATTTATCATATTTTTTCTTTGAATCTTTTCAGTGAAATATTGCTGTATTTTTAAGAAGTCTGTAAATTTATCTTTACTTATTGCGCAACAGTTGTTTGATCTTTTGCGATAGAAAGAAGATAAAAAAAAGTTTATTTGAATAACTGTAAGTTAGTTTACTTCATCGAAGTATTCAAATAAACTATAAATGATTGATCTGAAATATAGCCTAACAAAATGAAGAAACGGATCTATTTTAATTAGAGTTATAAAACGTTTCGAATAATAAGGCTTATTCCTTGATTTAATTAATTTTTATTAAGAATTCTTTCCTTAAATAATTCTGTAAAAACTGAGCAATAAGAAGGTTATTTAGTAGAGTATATAAAGAAATTTTTTCTCCGAAAGATGACATCATGACTCTATTAGACTGATTTCCCTACAAATAATTCGCTTTAACATTCTTAAGCAATACATATATGAACTAGATATCATCTTTAACAACTTGACTATCTTTTATTCTTAAACTGATTTTCTGTCCAAATAATGTAATTTATTTAAAAACTGTAAATTATGAAATCTTAAAAAAATTATTTGAACTCCTATGATTTCCAATGCTTTTTCTGAATATTTTTATAATTTCGGAGCTTATTGTGGCAAAACTATTAAAAGATAATTCGTTTAAATAATTCACCATAAGATGAAGGGTTTGCAATGTAGGTTTTATCCATCTTCACTACTCCATGCAAAGCTCTATACGAATTTCTATTTTCTTTCTCTTATACAAATTGCTATAATTTCTTCACGTGGATGTGCAAAGCGAATTTATTTTGGATATCGAGGGTTTTTTTTCCATTCATTTTCTCTATCATAGTGTTATCATATCTGATTTTAGAAGGAATTTTAGCGAGTGAATCTTCTAGAGAAGATTATTTTAGAGATCTGGACATTTTCGCTGCATGTTCTTGTCAAATATCCTGAAATGTTATTGATCTTAAGTTATATAATAATATGAGCCATATAATTTTATTTATTAATAAATTCTACGAATTAAATAAAATTTAAATATTTCAATTTTGTCTACTATCGTGTTGGAATGTTGTTTCTGAGAAAATAGTTAATGAAAATTTCAGAACTGTATCTGCATCATTCGATTTATTCTAATTCCTAGTAAAATATTTGGTCTCTGAAAAATGCTGATATCAATTTTTCTATCAGTCCGAAATAGATAACAGATGTAATTAAATAAAATATTCTGTTCGAAAATTATTAGTTCTTTCCCATAGAAACTATCGGCCACTATCATACCATGAAAATAAGTTACTTTGCTTTTCATAATTTAATAAATGTGACAGTCACTTTTAGATTTACAAATCCAAAAACAAAAAACATTTCTTTAAGCTTTCCTTTGTTCCGTGGCCTATTATTTCAATGCTAATAGCTAATTTAAAGTAATATGATTTCATATTGGTCATATCTTCTATATACATAAATATCTCTCTCTATATAAATATAAATATATATAAACTCTCTCTATATATACTCTATATATATAAACTCTAATTATCCCAATGAGAATAAATAACTGAATATCTCATTGGCCATATTTACACGCATATGCAATTTTGGATTTTATTTTATTAAAGTATATTTAAAGTATTAATTTAATTAAAATTTATAATTTGATATGATGTTTTTAAATAAAATTAATTAAAATTTAGATATTCGAACATACTGATTTCACATATCATTTCTGTAATACCAAAATACATGTATTAAGTGACAAAAACTACATTGCGACACTTTGATATAACAACTAGAGTCATCAGCGACACACAATAGTTTATTTCTGACCTGTAGCTTAAGTTCTATGGGCAAATTGTTTGCAACAATTTAAGATCTGATATAGCGTGCATAAATAAATGTTTCGCACCAATAAAAACTTTTGATAAATTTGACGTATTGATGTAACAGTGGCCATATTAAATTTAAAGTATAAAATTTATCACTTTGAATCAATACATTTAACAAGAAAGAAGTCACATCAAAGCGTTTTGTATTCCAACCAAACGTAACAGAAATCACAAGAAATTTAATAAACATATATCAGTGCAGTTTCATTATTCTGTAACAAAGATGTGTTAGTATTTAAATTGATTATCCTCTTCGGTGATTTAATATCTCAATCTGTAGTTTTTTCTTCTCTCTCCTCAGAGGTCATGGGAGATCAAATGAAGAAATTTGGAAGCGAAATTATTCGACTAGATAATTAAAGCTTATCTTGTTGAACCTTGACTTTTCATTAGTCAAGTTTTTATTATCTCACGACCGGAGAGTCGGAAACACTTCTAATATAGTCTTCATTTTTGACTCTGATCTACTTCAATGCTCATTTTGTGTCACATTCTAATTAAGTTATCAAATTCCTTACAGCTGAAACCGTTTTTCTTTGCTCATCAGATGGTTGAAAATGGCGATTTTATTTGGTCTTTCAAATCATTAAAAATAGCGGCTTTATTTAGTTTTAATGTTATAAAACAGTTCAAACTTTTTAAATTAGGGTTGGAATTCAATCCGAAAAGCGGCCGAATAGACTGGAGTCTCCAGTAGCAATTCTAAATGAGGATAGGAAGATTAAAAAACACACACATTTTACATTACATTTTCATTTTAATTTCTCCTTAATTTTCGAACTGTCAAAAGTGACAGTTTTCTTCGATTTCCTGAATGTTAAATCTGACAGTTTTGTTTGTTATTCTGGTGAATGACACCTCAAGGGGAATTCAGGAGCTTTGAATTAAGAGTCACTATTGATAGAATGCAAATCAGTAGTGATTCCATCTTGCAAAAATAAGCTAATGAAAAAACTCATTTTACGTTAAATTCCAAACTATCTAACTAATCTAAACAACAAACTATCAAATTACTTACGGCTGAAAGTGTTTTTATCTGCGATTCGGATGGCAAGAAACGGAAGTTTTACTCAGTCTTCTCTTGAAACCTAAGTTACTGTTTTATTAATTTGTGTATATGTAATTTCGATATGGTTGCTCAATTTTTTTTGTCAGTGAGAATCATTGAAATTTCAAAATTATTCTGTTTAAAAATATTAAATAAGGATTTGACATCTTGAAATTGAATTTTTAAACTCCCAGTTGATGATCAGTGCTGAAGACTTTTTTTTCAACTGTTATGGTTTAAAAACATTTCAATAGCAAATTTGAGGTTTTTATTTTATGTTTTAGACGTGTATATAAAATGAGAGCTTCTTTCTAAAGAATAGCTACCATAATTGTTTTACCATCTTTCCAGTGTTTAGAAAAAAAAATCGAAGTCAGATGTTGTTGGGCTTCTTCATTTAACTAATCTGTTAAATTAACCAACAGACCAAAACACTGCGCAGAAAGCATACTGATGGTAAAAAAGTACTAAATTCTACATTTTGAATAGAAGAGAGGAATTTCATGTCAACTTATCTTTCGAAAAAGAAGCCGAAGGGTTTTAACAACTGTTTAAATTGCAGGTTTTCCTTGTAGAATTGTTGATAAACCAAGATGAACAATCAAAACAAAGATATGAATGACATGATCACCGATGAATGATATTATGTATGTTTCTATGCATCTTTGAGCTATAGAATGAGTTACGAAAAATTATTGAAATTTCATCTCAAATTTAATAATCATAATTTTCGTAATTAATAAATTAATTTAATTTTCTAAAATTTAATAATCATAATTTAATTTTCATATAAAATACCGATTAACGATGCTAAATACCGAATTCTATTAAATTTACCAGGATTTGTAAACACATTATCATTAAACTCAGGCGTGTATGATGATACCATACATAATATTATCTTGAATTGTCACTGACTATTGAGATACTCGAAATTCGGGTTGAGCGAGATGAATCAATTCGTACCTTTCCCTTAATGTTGATTTCAATTGTTACTGACTATATAAATAGTTCGACTTGAAACTGGAATCAATTTGGATTGTTGTTACCCTTTCCTTCCCAGCTTCATATAGTGCTCACTATTCAGTTCTCATACAGGACAATTTTATTCTGAAAAGATAGCAATGAAATAAAGATGTAAAATAACTTTAAATTCCCAAAAATAACAATACAAAAATTGTTTCAAAACGGATGCAAGATAATCCCTATTGCTAGATTTTTACATAAAATGCGTTATACATTATAATAGTTTTTCTGTTTGAAGCAGTGATACTTTCAATTTTTTCACTAATATGATAAAAATATATGAGTTGAAAGATAAAAAAATTCAAAAGATAGATTTTTCTTCATCTTTTTTATGCAATCAAAAGGAAAATTTCCCCCGTTATCAGATCCGGTATGGACAAATGTTTACATATTTTGCGCAAATTTACTATTTAGTATTCTACTTATATTTTAGTATTTAGAAATACCATTTAAAAGCATCTGTGTTTAGGCTTTGAAGAAGGGTAGGGAGAGACCTTGTTGCGTCTGCATAATTAAGGCTATGGAACCGGGCTTTAAACATCTGGCCTGCGTAGTTTCCAACTTCTGCTTCCGGCAGGTTCTCTAAGACCATACTTAAACTTTTCATTCTTTTCTATAAAAAGTAAAATGTCTGCATTTTAGCAGATATTTTACTGTATAATGCTGATACATTGTACATAATTGACTGCATAATGCACACACTTCGTTCACGTAGTTTTTCTTGATGTGAATCTGTCTGCATTTCCATCACAAAGTATATTTCGTATGAAAAGTCAAATTGATGTTTTAAATTAGATAAACATAAAATTATTAAATTTATCAAGGTATTGAATAATTATAAAAACTATACATACGTAAGCATATTTTATCAGATGCATAGCCGAGAAGAAGTTTTTGGAATTTTAAAAACTTCGATTTATTTCACTACGGGAGGCATAACTTGGAAAGACTAAATAGTCAGAATTAATCCAGTCAATGTCGCGACACAAGAGCAGAAGAAGCAGAAATTTTCCCCTTTGATTCTTTTACTATGAGATTTTCATAGGGATTTCTTTTACACATGTTAATGTGAACAAGGGAATTTTGTAACTTTGAAAGAATGTTGTAAGCATTAAGGATTTTTATCCTTTATTGTTGAGACCAGGATTTTATAAAAAGCGCGTATAATTAATTAAATAAAAAGGGGGATTTTTATAAGGAATTTTTAGAATGAAGTTAATATGGGCTAAATTACGATAAAAATTAGGAACTTAATTAGGACTTAAGTTAAGAGATATCCTTACACACACACACATACACACACACACACACACACATACACACACACACACATACATACACACATACATACACACACAGACATACACACACACTCATATACACTCTCTCTCACACACACTCATATACACTTTCTCTCACACACACAATGTGTATAATATAAAAGTGTTAAATATCATTCGAGAAAGCGACAACAAAAAAAGAATTCAATTCTATGTAGAGGTTCAGAAATCTATTTTTCATTTCAATACCAATTACATTTTGAACAAAAGTTCAAACTTTGATGTTTTAAAAGAGAAAAATATAATAATGCTAAAATAAAAGAAAGACAATTTCCGATTCTACATGAATATCAATAAATCTATCTACATTTCAACCTTGTTGTTAGAGAGAGTTATTTCGGGGCATCAACGGAAGGCGCAACAGAAAACTAAACCTTAAATATTTGAAAAGTCAGCTTAAGAAAAATGCCTTTTTTGCATAAGGGAGTCAATGTATGCTCACATGATATGCACCAAATGCGCAGCACCAATTTCATTTTAAAGGTAGGAGAAATAAAGAGAATGACTTAACCGTACAGCAATACAGGAACATTCAGATTGACATTGATGGTAACGTTTGCCATGTGACTATGGTATCAAATGAATTGATTCCCTTCACAAATTCAATTTCTTCTTAATTCACTCATTCAAATAGTTGACAGAAGACAGCGCATAAAACACAATCAAGTCTCTTAGTTTCTAACTATAATTGCAGTGATAGCAAATTTAATGAAACTGATAGCAGTAACTGATATCTTGTTTTTGACTCCTCTCATCGCTTAAAAAGCTTTAAATCAAGCGATCACAAGTTGATATCAGTTGCACTTTATATGCATAAAGAAGGGCAATTGAATTTTTTTCCCTCTTGTATCGAAATTTAAACCTCGTCATTTCTGTTCGATACTACTTTCTCGGGTTTCTGTCTACTTGCTACTGAATTATAATAGAGTTTTTTCGAACAACAAAAAAAGACTGCTTAGTAATTTGCAATGAATTACTTTAAACGTAGAATAAGTGCGCCTCATGGTACTATTAAAAATCTTAACTGGACAATCCAAAAAGGAACTGCTTTAGATAATTGTTTTCTAGAATGTCGAATTTTAATTTAAGCAAAGGATTTTTTAATGAAATTCAACAAGAGAGGACAGTTTTTAAACAATTGTTTTCCAGAAGGTTGACAAATAATTTAAGCAAACGTTTACAGGATTTTCAGGGTTTTTTTTCCATAATTGCTTGACTTATAACAAAAAAGAGAAAAATGACATTGTATGCTGATGGAAACACATATAATGAATTACAAGAATGTATAACAAAAATCAATTCCTGTACTTCGAATATAAGAATACAATTAATAAAGGAAAATGAAAATAATTGTGTTGCGGAGGAACGAAAAAATATATGTGCAAAAGTTGCGTTTTATTCTGTTATATTTAATATGCAGTGCATTATGCTATGTTACATAAAATATTTTTCCGCATTCATTTTATAGACTTAAATATATTAAAATTTGTTTAATTTCAGTCGTCTATGATTTTCATGTGAAAGGCAATATTTGTTTCAACTTTCGGCTTCTTCTCAAAACACCTGTTTTTCATTGCATACTGAAATTCCCAAAGCAGTACATTATTTTTTTTTTCATGCACCATCTTGTAATATATTGTCTATGAATTCATATTTAGTGTAATCTTTCATTTTTCCTTTATACATCTTAAAAAGAAATTTATTGTATGAATATAATTTAATATACACCTCAATATATGTATTAAACCGTATTTTGCGTGTGCAAAATTATGGTACTGTAATTTTTAGATGTAGTTCGATATTTTGAATTCTGTACAATATTGTGAAAATATCGCAAAGATGTTTTAAATGTCTTGTTTTATTGGGGTACTGAAGCCACAATGTCTTTAGAGAGGCATATAGTTTGCGTTAAATTTTTAAACTATAGGTACGCAGAAAGGTTATAAAATTTCTTGTTTCTATAAAGTTTTCATCTATAGTTAACTTTTAGTTGATACATTTTATGCAGAGAGTCTTGTCAACTTTATTTATGGAAATATTTTTATGCATATTAGAATTCCAAATTTTAATTAAAAATATAAGTAAAGATATAAAGCCATTGTTAAGTAGATCATATGAAATTCGATTTAAAAAAGAGCAAAATGGGATTAATACTTGATATGAAACAAAAGAAAAGCATCGACGACCCACTAGACAATTTCGAAATGCGTTATTTGACAGCTGAGCAGCTTCAATTGAGCTTATGGCTGATTATACAGCAGTACGTTATGCGATAATAATCAGTTTACGTCCATTATTGAATCTGAAACACAGCGTTTAGTTATACCTTTATTCCAACTTCTAATGGGTGTTTTACTTCTGTGTACCATTGTTTTAATTTGCCCGAGAGCCCGTTTGTCTGACAGAGATTTCTATGATTTTATTTATATCATTATTATATTTTAATTAATTATTATTCAATTAATGAAAATTGGGTAATTTATAACCACACTGATCTGTTGGTATATATGTAGTAGATAGTTTAATCAGCTAGAATAATCTCAATGTAAGCCTTGAATATGGAATAAATACAATGAGAAGTTACACAATTAAAATATGAGCTATGTATATTTGCTTTAAAAATAACCGACATGAAGCTCAAATTATGGCGACATGAAACTGCAATGTATATTTTTGTAGCATGTTTTGATTCGACTAGGAGTCGATTTATGTGACATTTCAGATTTTCTGCAAAAATAATGGGGCCAATATGTTTAACTGCACGTTGTCTTACGCTGTGATGCTATGTCACTTTTTTTTTTTCTCTTACAACACGACAATGTTTCGGTTAGTTTAAAGTGAAAAATACTTCGCTCCAATGAATTGAAGTAAGGAAGACTGCCACTTTCTGTCAATACACTTTGTGGATGTTCTTTGTTTGGCAAAAAATTTCATATCCCATTGAGGAATCGAATGTGTTTAGTTAAGGTGCAGATATTTTTAATTATTATTTTTCTTTTTTTTTACTTTTAGAGAAACGATATTTTTGGTATAATTGATTCTGCTTTTACTTTATTATCTAATAAATTTATGAACATTAATTTTAAAATAAAACCCTCAAATGACTAATTCAAAAATTACAAAGATAGAAAAAGGAAAAGAATAACCCTGACTTGAAAAAAAAGAGACGAAATCTAATTAACATTTTGACTATTTTTTCATGCT
Organism: Argiope trifasciata; assembly: GCA_026543055.1. Classification (NCBI taxonomy): domain Eukaryota; kingdom Metazoa; phylum Arthropoda; class Arachnida; order Araneae; family Araneidae; genus Argiope; species Argiope trifasciata. The sequence goes on from JAPMOQ010033694.1 coordinate 4,353,137, forward strand.
CAATTTTTCTTCACCTATTTTTTATTTTATGTTTAATAAATTTAAAAAAAACACTGTCTTTGTTTCTTAAAGTGATACTATTTACTTTGAGTTTAAATTGCTTCTTTGAAGTTTAAAACATAATCTTATTACAGATTAGAATATAGAATGTCATGAAAAATGAGCACATATTGAAGAAACAGTACCTACAGTATTTACATTTGTAAACGATTTCAAAGTTTGGTTTTTAGTAATCTTTAAAAGTAATTTAAACATCATGGTTTAAAATTGGTTTTGTAATTATTAAGTTTAGATATCAAAAATTATTTCATTATGAAATCTAAAATCTTATATTTTTGAGAAAAGAAAATATTTTAATGAATTTGTGGACTTAGTTATATCGATGAATCATTGGAATATTATTCAGAAGAATAACTACGAAAGCATTCCCAATCAAAATGAGCACTTTTTGCTTTTTTTGCACATGGAATATACAAAAATTTATATTTAAAAGCAAAATAAAAGCATTATTATGGAAAAAGAAATTCTATTCCAAGAGTTTGATGAATCTCCAAGTTTTAGACCTCTTTGAATTTGAGAAAAAATGAACCCATTTTTGAAGTTATGTTTGTTTGTCAATGAGTACGATATCTCGATATCGGAAATACTGGGTAGGTAAAATTGATAAACAGTCTTTTGATCAAATCTGTAGATTTGCATCAAATTTTAAATACATTCCATTAAAAAGAAATTGTCTGCTCATCTGCGTTCATGTGAGCACTTTAACTGAACGCATCGTGGTAGATGGACGCAGTTTCATAAATCTTCTGAGTAATAAATTTTAACCAACTTTTTAACTAAACTCGTCAATTTGTTGACTATCTCTAGATCTTTCATTTCTTGTTTATCTGAACGTAATAATTGTGAGAACGCAAAGAGTTATATAAATGAAATTTGGTATGCTTTTTACATTCAAATCGTAGATTTACACCAAAGTTGGGTTAATTTGTTCAACGGAAAGAGATCCAAAACCAATACCCTGTTTTACAGAATATATGACGCAAATAAAAGCAACACATGCGGAATTGTGGAAACAGGAAAAAGTCGAGGAAAAGTAATCGATGGTTTTTTATTAAGTCGCTTAGAAAATATTTCTTACGGAATAAAATATTGAGTTTATTTCACACAAAATTCAGCATTAATACTTTTTATCACGTAATTTTCCGTATTTTCATCGCAATAGTTATGATATTATGCAATATTATAAATATTTTATCATATCAGTCTCTTTAACAAAAATGGATATGAAAAAATATTATAGAATGGTCCGTTAAATAGGTAATTAAGAAAGAAATTTAACCTAATATGAAGCTCCATTCTTATATTAATGGGACCTATTTAAATTATAATAGCGTGCTATGTGAAACTTAAAAACAATGGTTTTGTAAAGTGTGATTTTGAAAGTTTTTTTTTTCAGACTTGCTTTTAAATAGCAATGAAGATTTTTATTATGAATGATGCTCCTTTCCTATTAACATAAAATAATAAACTGCAATCAAAATACACAAAATCAATAAACACACGCCATATAAAACATGAAAATAATGGTTTCATCAAATGCGATGTTTGAAGGAATATGTCTAGTTATTGTTTTGTCATAATAATAATTACTTTATTATGAAATGAAGTTTCATTTCTGGGAACAACAATAGTACATTACAATTAAAATACACAAAGAAACCATTTAATCGTTTTTCACAATAATCGTTTACTAAGTATAAAAAAATTGGTTTTATCAAATGCGATTTTGAGAAGTCTCTCTTTAGTTACTGCCTAATCATAACGATGGACACTTTTATTACGCAATGAAACTTCATTTCTGTTAACATAAAAGATATACATTGCAATCAAAATTCACAAAATCAATAATCGCATATTATGTGAAACTTATCAAATCCTATTCCGAAAAGTCTATATTCAGTGACAGTCTTATCATAACGATAGACACTTTTATTAGCTTTCATACCATTAAATTATCAAAGTCATCTCAAGCGTTGAGACAAAAAAAAAGTATTTACATTTTCCATGTACTACATATCACGTTATTTACTAATAAAAACAAGAAGGAAAAAAGCTACGTTTATCGATACTTGTTGAAATACTGATATTAAATTATTTTGCCAAGGAATTCTTAAATCATCAATAACAAGTTGAAAGCATCGCTTGGCCAACAAAAAAAAAGATCAAGATGTCCAACAAATCTATTAATATAAATGAAGTAAGAAGTAAACAAATCTAGTAAGATAAATGAAGGTTAAAACTTTAAAATTTTATAATTATGTTGAGTGACAAACTGAAATTTAATTGCAATTGGAGTAGCCAGAAGTTATAAATAGTGTCTTAAATGACAGCACTTCATTTTTGTGCATTTTGTGCATTTTATCATTCTGGCATTTTAATTCAAGACTGAGAAAAATATTAATTTGAAATTTTAATGGGAACTCACCAATATTGATACATAATATTAGGATTACAAGAAAGTTGATGAAGGGCTTTATTCATAATTGGGCTCAAAATTTTTAATAAGTGATTCTGAATATATTTAGAGTGTATCTATATTCATTTACTGTCTTATAATAATAATAGACTGTTTTATTAGCTTTCATACCATTAAATCATCAAAGTCATCTCAAACGTTGAGACAAAAAACAGTATTTACAGAGAGTAATAATAAGTGCATAATATAAATTTGAATAAATGTATCCATTACTTTTGAATTTAGTTAAATTGACTATAACAAATAAGTGGAAGAAATGCTGAAATTTTAATATCCTATTTGAAACCTATTCACAGTTGTAATTCTTTTATAACCTTTATGTTCGTACGTTATAGTTTATATTTAATGAGCATGATGTTTCCCTGGATCACGGAAATACTTCTGACAAACTTTTTGAATATGAATTCATAAGGCCATCCTGATTTGAAGAATTTTGTTCACATTTTAAAAATAAATAGATTCGTCTAATCTTTCTGTGAATCATTAATTAATGCTTTATTTTTCACTTACATACGAGCTTATTATAGCAAAAGATATAGAGTAATTCTGTTATAACCTTTATCTCCGAACATTATAGTTCCTGATCTATGATGAGCATGCACGGAAGCTGTCAAGTACATGCCGAGTCACGGAAGTACATCTGTCAAATTTCAGAATAATGAATTCATAAAATCTATCATAATTTGTATAATTTCGCATAATTTTTTTAAATGAATATATTTATCTAAATTTATTTTTAAGCATCATTAACTAATGTATAATTTTTCATTTAAGTATGAACTTATAACAGCAAAAGAATTTAATAACAATAGGCAGAAATCGATTTTTTTTTTCAGACTATAAAACATTGTTTGTAGGAAAGATGTTTCTAAATTATCCCTATAAAAATAGACTAATTCAAATCTACCACCTATCTATATATATTGCGCGGTAAGATAAAAATTCGGTATCGCCCTTCAGGAAAACAGAGTTGATGGGGATATTTCAAAGTAGAGTTGTTAAGTGACAGACACACGCTTTCAGCATTAGAAAGAATTACGAACAATAACAGGTTGGAGTCCCGATCAAAGCGACCTTTGATCTCAGCAATTCAGTCAGTTCAATTTGGATCTCCTGAGTACATCTTCAGCCAATATAAAGAACTCCCCTAGAGTTATTTTTTTATAGCTCTTGAGATAGGGAACATCTGCGTGCCGACTCGTGCTATTAAAAGAAAAAAAAATCAACATAGAAGTATCCAAACTAGTATGATTGTTACGTTACCTGCCTAATGTATAAAAAAAGAGAGTGATGATACTAAAGCGCATTTTGCATTTTGAATTTGTGATTTACTCATTTTTTTAAATCCAAATTTAATTGTTTTATATTTAAAATTATGCATAAAAAAAGAGATTTTTTTTCTGATGGAAAAATTATATTTTAATTAATCAATTTTTTAAGTGCATTCGCATCAATAAAAGAATATCAACAGTCTAAGAGAATGGCAATTAATCACCAGGTATAATTAATCAGCATATTACAGATGGAATTTAAGTAGACGTAATTGTTGAGTAATAGATTTTCGATTTCCAATAAGCTCGTTATTTTACCAGAAGGATTTTTAAATAAATAAAGGAAATACAACAAAAGAAATTTTGTAATTCTAGTTGGTGATTTACTAACTCGTTTTAATTGAGATATAATTGTTTGATAATAGTGACAATACAATGGATTAAATTTTCTGAGAGAAACTCTAATGATTTCAATTAGCTTATAAACTTGGAAGTAAGTTTATATCAATTCAAGACTATCATTAAGTTAAAAAAAATACAAGAAATCTATTGCATAAAATTAGCGCGTCACTCCCGCAAATAAATTTAAGTTGATTGTCAATCTTTCTATCATGTATTGACTCATAAGAATTTTCGTGGTATTAATTACTATTAGAACAATAAAACTTCCAAATTAGAAGGAGTTATAAATTGCTTCTTTTATTACAAAATTCGATGCGAATTTTAATATTTCAACTTATTAACGAAAATTTTTCCAAGATAATTAAAAAGTATGGAAAATAAATATTTTAAATATATTGTGATTTGAATTCGTACAATTAAATAGACTTCGATTTAAAAAACTTACTGCAATATAGCGAATCATACTATGTTGACATTTGTTCATTATTGCGATGAACTTGCTTTTATCTTTTAGGATACATTTTAAACTTTTTTCTTTCTTTTTTTAATATAATTAATTTTTCACCTTTGTTTTAATTTTTGTAAACTTTAAATGATATAATTTTTATTCTGTTTGCTTTTATAAATTTTTGTTAGAGTATTTAAATAAATATAATTTAAATTACAAACCTTTCTATTTTAGTTCTTAAATTGCTTTTGTTAAGTATTCTATAATTTTAATAAAATTCTGTCTCTGATGTATTGAATATTTAACTGTTTTCCTCATTTTTTAAACCCTTCAAGTTTATCTATCGTTATAAATATTTTTTTATCATTATAAATATTTTTTTTAATTTATACTAATAATTTATCTTAATATTAATGTCTAAGTTGTCAACAGTACTTCCCCTCACCTCACTTTTGGCTTCCTCCTATAAGAAAATGCTTCAAAAGTTGTTATCTCTAAAATATTTGAGATTTTGATGAGTTTAAGTTTTAGGCCTCTTTAAGTTAGATTTTTTTTTTGAAATTTTATCTGTTTTAGAGTGTATTTTCTTAAAAATTCAGCAAGGGAAAAGGGTGAAATTCACGACAAAATTGTTGATTCCTGTCGAATTCTAAATGAAATCTGTCCGTGCTTTGAATGCGATTGTTAAAAAATTAATTATTAAAAAACGAAATGACCTATATAGATGATATATGGCAAATGGTTTAATTAGTAGATTCCTAGATATCTGCCAGATATTGGATTTAATTCGCTTTAGAATTGCTCATCTGCTCTGTGCATTTATTCCTATAAAGGCGAATGAAAGGACTCTAAAACGTAACTACATTATTGAAATTCGATATGCAGTCTTGACTCCAAAATATTTAGATATTTATCAAATTTTAGAGATAGGAAATCAGAGGGTATGAGGTTCATTATGGATATCAATTTCGTTTGCTGCGTAAGTATGTGAGTAAATATACGGGAGAATATTCCATACGGTTTATCTGGGGAAAAAAACTGCCTGCTTCACATAAACGTCTTTAAATCAAGTCTCTAAAAATAAAAAAAAATATTTTTTTGGGCATATTCTTTTGAAATCAGAAACTTTAGAGTGTTGAATAATAGTCACACAACATACTGCATGACTTACAACAATTTCAATGGCAAAAACGAAGAATGGAATATTTTTTTTCTGCGGTAATGTTCTTTCCTTCACACTAATATTTCAACATCACTTGCAACTTTAGACGAGTAAACAGGTTTTTGATAAAAGAACTTCGGAAAGAGGAGACTTTTCAAGAAGAAGTTCTTACGTTTCCTACTTTTCTTTTTTTCTTGCAGAAAGTTTGCTTTTTGAGAAGGAGGAATATTCAAAAATACACTGATGGTGTTGGGAGAGATTTCCCGTCCTGTAACAGGATGTACTGATTGCTGAGGGCGCTTCTGGTTCGCCCATATGTTACATCCTCATTACACGTCAACCTCTCGATCAATTTTCAATCTCTGTCCGACTGTTTTTCCTCCTCCCTACCATTAATTAGAAGGAATTATTTTGACGCAGCAATATGCATAATTATAAAAATTGAAAGCAGACAGTACTTTTTTTTTTCAGCGTATAGTTTGTAGTAGCATTTTCTCCTGGACATATTTATGAAGCTTAGCAGATCTAATCTGAGTAACTATGTATGTTTTTAGTTTCTGGTGTATGTTATATAGAAAGTACTAAAATAGTTAAAATAGAACAATATTATCGATCCAACGGTATGCATTTTTATATTTAAAAAAATTCATTGGATGACTAATATTATTCTTTTATTCTAATTTTGTTTGCGAAAATTAGCAATTCTTAACGAAATATAGTTTTCTTTTTTATTTGTTTACTTTTTGGTATACGAAGCACGTAATATTTAAAAATTAGACTAATTTGTCACTTATTAAAGATTTTGTTACATATCGTTGTGAAAGGCCGGATTATTAAACAGGAGAATAGGCAACTCTCTATGAACCTCGCGACTCTGGGGGACCTCGATGCCTCGTGATTTTTTTGCTGGGGTATTTTGAGGGTGCTACAATTTTATAAAAACTTTGGCTCGATTTTATACAAAATAAAACCAACTGTGTAAATATCAGAACATTATTCTTAGGATTTTCTTTATCATACTTTGAATTTCAGTTATAAAATAATATGGCTCAATCTTTTCCGAAATTGAATGAATGACTAACTTATCAATATATCAGAGAAACTTAGAATGTTTAGATTACGTTTAAAAAATTTCATATTTTATTTTTTGTTATTTTGTATATAGTCACTTTTGAATTAAAATTTTAAATTTTGTTGCCGGAATTATTGAATCTAGTTATCTTAAAGTTAACCCGAGATTTTAGACGTTTTGCCATTTCAATTAGTTATAATATTTTGTTATTTAAAAACTGCTTATATAGCTATTATAGTAATATGAATAGATTTTTTTTCCAATTACGGAAATTGAAGACACGAAGAGGGCTTAAAAATTTGGATTTCCCAAGGGCATCTACATATCTTAATCTGACTTCTTAAATCTGGAAAAAGAAACTGCTCTAGAATGTAAGCCTGCCTCAGGACACGATAATTCAAAGGCGGAAACAGCTACACTGGTGAATTGTTGTATGTTTGTTGCCTTTCCTCGAAAATTGTAGACATATTGCAAATTTTAGATCCATAATTTATAATTGATTATTAATTGGAAATTTTGGGTGGAAATTCTGTTGTTCGTGAACTCAATATCTGTATAACATAAGCAAGAATGAAAAGAATGAAAATTTACTTCGTTGCTTTATGATCAGAATTATAGACGAGTATTTAATTTTGGACTAAACCCAGCAGAGAGTTCACTTTATGTCGATCTTTCCATTTGTGTATATTGACTCAAAACAATTAGGCTATTAATGTTTCTTTAATACTTCATAACCAATTATAGTAATTAATTTACTACTTATACCAATTATACAAAATTATAGGATTTCCAAAGAGAAATTTTCTTGCTTTTAAATATTTTTTTAGAATCTTACTTGTAAGGTGGAATTTTGTATTTGGTTTCTCCTTCGCTTCTTAATGTGTTAAAAGTTTGAAATTTTATACACCTAAATATTTTCGACATCAATATATTGTTTTAATATTTTCATCCCAAGGGTGAAATATGGTTAGGAATTTATAAAACAATAGATTTTTAGGTTAAAGACAAAAATACTTTAAACTAATACAATAGAGTTTCAGACAAAGACGATTTTTAGATTAAAAACAATCGGTTGTCAAAAACATGTCTAAAGCACTAATTCAATTTTAGAATACTAATAAAAGTCTGCCCGGTATTAAGAACAAAACAACTTGCTAAGGATGACACGATAGATTAAATTAAAATGCTAAATTTAAGCCAAAAGTTATATTTCGTAACTATTGTAGGCCAATACAATATAAGGCGTTCTCTGTCATGAAAAGTTTATTAGAAGGTAAGCGATAATTTTTTCGGGAGACCACCTGAAATTTGTGTTCTTCAATTTAAAGCATCAGCACTAACATGTCTTTTAGTTATGTACATCAATCAGTAAATTTATATAACTACTTGTTCGCAAACAATAACAAAAAGCAATTCACTGCTGGAACTTAAATTACACTTTCTGCAAGTAGTAGTTAAGTGATATTTCCTTCATTGTTTTTACTTTTTCTATCTTTTAATAGCAGATATTATCTTCTAGTAAACCTACTGTTAAAGTTTAACTAATTAAATTACCTTCCATCAGAATCTGGAAACGGAATATAAAGTGCATCAAAATGTATAATTACGAAAACTTAATGCATACATATTAATTTAAAAAAATCAATAAACATCACTAACAAGCATAATCATGAAAATAAAATTAAAGCCTTTATTTTCAAACTCATGAGAGAACCGTATTTTTTTCCAGATATTATTTATAAAAAGTAACATTAAGTTACAGAGCAACTGCTTATTTTTTATTACTGTGTCAATATGGATGGGTACGTCTAATCCGTATGTTAATCTGTCACTCTTCAGCACATCAACGCAACAAGCGTGTCCTTGAATAGTTTTCAATGCTCAGTGATCTGGTAAAGCAGGAAATAATTGCGCGCATATGAAGATAGAATTCTTTAACAAAATACAGTTAAGAAAAGAAATATATAACATTATTTAGTATTATTTTTTCTTATTTAGTAGTTTAGTATGGTGTTTCTTAAAGATGTAAAATAAAACCTATAAATTCTACAAATTTAAAATTATATGTATGAATAGAAAGACAAAATTTTCTGTTTAAAAAAAGACGGAATTTTGATTTTTATGATTAAAAGCTCAAATTATTATAAGTCTTTTGTATTTATTAAATTTGGTTTCACTTCCTAACTGACATCTTAAGAATATGATTCCCCAAAGTTTTTTTACGTTAATATTAGTTACTAAATAAATCCTTTTTTTAAGCACGATCACTTACTAGTATTAATTACTTATTAATTACTATACCATTACTCTGTTCACCTGTTATCTCCGGTGGTTAAGAGTCTTGAGTTCAAGAACTCTGTGAGCAGATTCACTAAAAAAACTTAGATATTCAATGGAGCCAAAAAGTATTTGATAAAGATTCTTCTTATTTAAGTGGTAATATTTTAAAATATATGATTGTTGAATTCAAATTTAATATCGGTATTTAATGCTTTTGGCGTCTAATTTAAAAAGATTGATCTGCATTGTATTTTCACCGCAAAAAGGTCAACATTTCTTGGTTCATGGGTTACGATTTCAGATGCCATTGGATCCAATGAAAGCAAGCTTTCAAGCCAGCAGGAACTGTGCAAATTCTATCAGAGACTTTAACTGAATTCTTCCTGCAAATAGAAAGATGGAAAGTGAAGTAATAAGTGTGTTAGCCTCCCCTCCCTCCCCAGTTTAAAATTTTATACCTTGGGTAAGGGCATTAACAGCACAAATGGCTAGAATTTTATTTTCAAAATTCCGTTCATGAGAGTAAATGCTTTGTATTATAGAATAGAAAATAAGTACTTGTGTATTAACTGTATGATAGTAGCAAACCGTAATTAAGGAACTTTGTTCGCCAACAATCTTTGATAATTTTTTTGGTAATTAATTGCTGGTATACGGTTAAATCACAAGTACCAAAAAAACAATATATGTATTTAGTATGTTGGATGTGTCTTTTCATAAATTGAAAACAAATTCTGGCACAGAACTACAGATGTAGTTTCAATATTACATATCAACTTTAATCCATTTTAGTCATTGCGTTTTTGAGTGGTCGCATTCATATGCATGCGAAAATACTGACTGATAGAAGGACAATCCTTCGATATATTTGATTCAAAATTTGATAAACATTCACATTTCGGGTGATAAACCTGTTTACCAAATTTTTATCTATACGGCTCTTAAGGTTTTATAGTTCGAGTTTACATTTACTCGAACAGCCAATCAAACATACTTTTTCTGAATAAATTTCGTTTAAAAGTTGACGGAAATCTGAAAATATGTTGCGCATATACCAAACTTCATCCGCCTTACTCAAAGAGTCTTTGAGCTATTATGTTCGCATCCAGGCAAGAATAATTCCAAAAATGCATTTTAGGATTCACGGATATCTGAAACATTGAAACCTGTCGAAAGTTTTGACGATTACAATATGTAAAAAATAGCAAATTCTTGGAACCACCGGCACAATCACCAAGCATAATCTTGTTTAAACAAAAAAGAGGGGCAGGTTTCTTGTTTACAAATATCAAGGTTGAAGCTTACCTGTACATTATGAATAAAAACCAATAATTCAAAGATAATAATCAGGGCTTTCTGTGATAATTTCGGTAAATTTATTCTGCAAAATTTTTCTTTGAGCAAATATGTCTAGTATCACTTGAAAATTATGTAGAAAGAGAAATCAGATAAATAATATTCTTATAGAGAAATCAGATAAATAATATTCATAAAGATGCCTCCACAGATACACTGTTTCTTGACTGATTAAGATATAAGAATACGGCATCGGCACAGAGATACGGGAAATATGCGTGGAATTTCATTATGCTTTCACTGATCCTGTTAATTTAAATATAATGATCTTCATTTTAACTAAGGCTACATTAAGTTATTTAGATACAAGATATTTTACTATGCATGTACAAATTACTTATTACATCTTTAGTCATGCACATTCGATTGTTAACCGGAATTACGAAAACAATAATGAAAAAACTTTCAAAACTTTCATTCTTTTAATACTTTTTTTTGTTTTATGCGTGTATTTTTTAAACGAGAGGACTTTTTATATCTTTTTGTTATAAAATTCTATCCCTCCCTCCGTCTTTCTCCTAGCCAGAAATAATTAGCAATTATAGTTCCGTTCATAAACGTCAAACTCATTTTCAATCTTTATTTTAGCTTATGACAGGTGTCTGTTTTCATTTCAACAAAGCATCTGATCATTTTCAAGAAGTTGAAAGGCTGCTATTTACTTCTTCTTCTTCTTCTTCTTTTTTTTTTTTTTTTTTTTTTTTTTTTGAACCCAAGTTAAAAGCAGTAGTATCCGTATCTCGCTCAGCATTACTTAAAACAACAAAATATGAAATATAACTATCTCATTGCTACAATATCGTTTTTTAAAATATTTTTATTGCTTGATATCACATTTTTTCTAGATAATCAGTTATATTTTAAAAATTAGCTCATAATAGAGTCTTTTAAAAAAGCAATTTAGAGGATTTAATACTTTTGCTCGTCACAAATAAATTTTAAATAATTGAAAAAAGATTTATTATTTCTATTTTTCTTATTTTTTGCAATATATTAGATGTTATTTACTTATTTATATTTAAAATTGATTCGACTCGAATCAGGATAACTGGGATAAAATTATTTTTAGCTATGTTTAATACACTGACAACTAAATTTAAGGCGGGATTTCTTTTTTAAATATTAAACTACAGAGCTAACAGTGATTCGGATTGCCAGAATTTAGATCTTTCAGTGCGTATATAAAACAACATTACCAAATACGAAAAAGACAGCCCTGCGGAGGTCATTTTTTATAGTTCCACACATATACGTTATAATTCTTCGAACATCTTAAATGGATGAAGTTATGCAGAAAAGAACAAACTTCGATTCAAAATTCTAAGATATGGCTGTTATATATATATATATATATATATATATATATATATATATATATATATAACATTGTAGAAAAAAATTAATTGTTGCGCATAAATACTTTGTTGTGTAAGGAATTTCATTTAATTGGATTTTGAGTGAAAAACTAATGAGAGCAATAGCAATTCAGGAACTTTTTTTTTCAAATTTAAAAATGCGTGCAGAAATAAAATCTATAGATAGTGCAAATGTTTATTAAAAAAATTTGTTAATTTTTGTGCATTTTCAAATTATTAAGAGTAAAATAACAACTGAATAAATATGAGCATTTCATATTTTTTCTTCATTGGATGGAGATATTAAAATCGTCGAAGCTTCTCATGAGATTTCTATTGTTAATGGAGAAGAAAAATATCTCAGAGTATGGTTCGCAGCTCTTTACCGAGCTTCAAAGAATGAAAAAAAAAAAGTGATTGAACCGTATATTTGGCAAATAAATGTCCGAAGGAAGTCTTTAAAAAGTAAATTTGAACAATTTCAGTAAATTTTAAAAATAACCAGGAAAATTATTTTTCAATCCAAATATATATCTCAGAAAGTGGATCCAAAATCTATGAAATGGTAGTTAGTTTCTACTACGATTAACTGCCAATATGATTCTTTTTTAAAATTTTCCTTTCCAATTTTCTTTGTCTTTTATTCACTCATAAATAATTTATTGAATTCGGCAATTAGTCTATAGTTGATTATTTTTTAAAGGGACAAAAGTCAAATTTGGTTATTTTACACCAAACTTTTGGGAAAATGACGAAACTGTCTAAAATAAATACTGAATATCTTTAAATAAAATTGGAATAAAAAAAATAAACCATGTTACGTGACTCTTTGATACATAAAGTGCTTCAAACATTTTGCGAAGAATTTTACTGTGAAAAATAGCATCAAGCATGCGTTCTATCCTTTAATTCTTCATAATTTGAAGCCCACGTGAGCTGTCTCATGCTTGCATCCACCCAAAAGCAGCGAAATAGAGTGGAGTAATATAAACAATGAATGTAAAAAGTTACTATGAAGAGCCAACGTGTATCAGATAAGCAGTTAATGTACGTTTAGCAAACTGGAAAATGTTCTAAATGATAGAGAAAATCCGTGTGTGTATGAACGCCAAAGAGGGATAAAAATTTTACCCACTATGGTGTGGAATGTAAAAAATAAGGGAATTGATAAGAACGCGATGATGGGATGGATATTTATCCTCGCATAAGGTCGATGCCCAAATGCCTGAGATCAGATAGCTGAAAAGGTCGATCGTCAAGCTGTTAGAGGCCACAAAAATAAATTATTTTTTCCTAAATTTCCAGAGATCAGGGTTTCCAACTGTGACGCTGCCTTTGCAATCTGACCTCTTCAAAATGTCGTAAGAGAATACGTTACATCCTAACACGATAACTAATGCTCAATAGATTGGACTTTTTCAATGGAAGTATTTCATGCTATGCACGTAGCAAGACTAGGAAAACAATCTTTAACAGATTTCGTGGCATATATGTTACAAAAATGAATGTAAAATATTAATAGTTTATGCTATTTATAGATGAAAAGAGATTTTTGAATGAAAATTACTTTTATTCTTATTAGATTTAATAAAAGCACTTTTAATGTAAGCACATTTTCCCAGAGAACTAATTATATGAATAAAGAAAATTCACCATAATCTTTAGTAATCTTGGAAAAACACGCATACTACATATGAAGAACTAATGAATAAGAAATCTAATTTCGTTGCAAATGAAGAAAATGTTGGAAGTTTTCTACAAAAGCGTGCTGTCTCTATAAGTAACTTACAATAGATTGTAGGTTTTCTACAAAAGCGATATTTGCCGTATAAATTTGGGGCCGTATATAAGGGGAAAATGAGACTCAAAATTGTTATTATATGCATTAGAAATTTTACATAGGGGTATATCTTCAATACAAGGATTTTATACGTGCATTTAAAAGAGCAATATACAAAATCTGAAAGTATATCGGAGATTTGCTTCTGATTTTACTGTAGCTGGAACAAAACTATTGTGTAAAACATAACAATCAGACATGAGGAATAATATACGAAGCCAATTTACATCCAAGCTATGGGGTTAACATGCAAATGATTGGAATTTCTTGCTGGAATATTTCTTTATAAATATGGAAAAAGAGCATAAATTTCGAAGCATACAAGGCAAAAACTGTACAAAATAACTTTTATTATTTCTTCAAATAAAATTGCTTTTCCATAGACATCAAATTTAACTAATTGTAAGAAAAATTATGAAAAAATACTTCCCTATCTCGGACACATATGCTACCAATTGGACTTAGATTGAAATAAGAATGGTCCAAAATACATGCATAGAGTATGTGAAGTATTTCATTATTTCTGGACAAAGTAGTTGCTTGTTGTTTATGAAAATTTGTTCAAATATTCTGAAATTGGATCTCTCTCAAAAAATCAATTTGAAATATATTTTAACAGATGTAATGATCAATCAATATTAACAATTTGCTGAAAATAAAAAGAAAAATTGTATAAACAAAGGAATACACATTAAATACAAAAAGCATTAATCCTAAAAATTCGGAGATTAGTTTCTACTGTGGGAGCAAAGTTACAAAGAACATACGTTTTACGTAGCTGTAAAATTAGTACAAATTTTTGTTTCAATTATAAATCTTCTTCGTTTACGTTCCTGCATGATTTTCAATTAGTTTTAGATTTCGACTGCTAAATATTTTTTAATATTTCGGAGCAAAACTGCATACAGGTAGGACGTTCTTCTATTTCTAATTATTGTTTCTCTAAGTCAGTTGCTAAAAAAAATTATCTAATATTTTATAAATTTTCAAAAGAGAACAATGAATGATTTCTTTTGTTTCAATTTCGTCAGATCATTACTTGATCACCTTTCTAAATTAAAACTGTTACCTCTGTTTTATTCTTTGAAGAATAAAAATTATTTTTCAAAACTATCATCTTTTTGAAACGATTTGAATATCTAAATATTATAGATTACATCTGATACGGATATATTGTCAGTGTATGCATATCTGAGTGATGGTATTGCTTTCTTTAAGACCGAACAATTAATAGAAAGGTCATAAACTCTGCAAAATTTCGCACAGCTTTATAAACTGTTGATAAGAAATGTTTAAGTTCTATTAAAAATTGCTTGATTTAAGAATGGACTTTAAATTAAGAATGAATTTTTGCTCCCTTTTTTGAAGTTTAAAAAAACCCGCAACCTTTAATTTTATTTTTATAAAATTTACAAATGTAAAAAAAAAAAAATTCAAATTTCATGCTTATAGGCAATTATAAAGCTAAAATATTCGTTGATGATTAAAAAAATATATAAATAGTTCCCAAGTTTTATGTTCCCATAAAAATGTCAAAATTTTGATCGTCATTTGAAGAAATCAACCGGAATGTTTCCAAAACAAAACTACTGCTGATTTCACTGAACCTTATTCAATTTCTGAAAGAAGAGTTATAAATAACTAGAAACTGCTGCACTCGTTTACGACCAATTGTATAAACCAACGATTCAATAAATTAATGATCGCGATTGAAAGTGATAAAATCTTTCTGAATTAGATATCACGGAAGCTATTATAGAGTAAATATGACTAATAAGATAACTTTCTCATTTCTGTAAGCTAATCATAAAACTTTACTGTTATTAAACAGTACCACTACGGTTTTTCACTTCTTCAAAAGGAATTTCATTTCCATTTCTGCCTTAATTTCAAAAGATTAGCAATTTCAATATTTTGCTTCAAATGCTACAAAAGAAGCTTATGCAATATTTTTGAGAAGAGAATTTAATGTTATATAAGTGACCAAGTTTAAAATAATAACATTTATTATTTTTTAAAGTTAAACATACTTTAAGAATAACTCTGAATTCTTTCAGGTAATATAAAAAATTAACAACTTCAAACTCAATTTACGTAGCCTATGAGTTTCAAGCTAGAATAATATAAAATGGTATATTAATATTACTATATGCTGCTGCCAATATCATAAAATCAAGAATGTTTAGTTTTTGCGTTTTCATTGAACCTTTGAATTTTTATGTTTAAGGCTTAGACAGTTCAATTACTCTATTCTCTAAGGATTATATGAAATATCAAAACCAGGAAGGTTATAATCACAAAATGTAAAAAATAAAAAAATCGAGGGGGAAAAAATTGAATTTTCGAAGATTTTTTTCCACTTAAATATGCCATTTATTATTCTTTTAAAGTGCTATGCATTAGAATTTCAAATGCTACTGAATAAAGTTAAGATGGTTTAAATAATCTTTTACACATTTTTCTTTCCCTTTTTTATTTATTCAATGATCAGTTCAAGTATATGATTCCGGTTTTGAACTTTCTTGCAAATAAATGTTTCTTTATAAGTGTCGAGCATAAGGAACAAGGGCTTTTCCTGACTTCTTGAATCCCAAATTCATATCTTTACCTTGTTAAATACATTTATTAGTTAGACTTAAAATTGCTGTGTGGTCTCATCTCCAAGATCACGAAACTTTCGCTAATCCCTTTACATACTCACCAAATGGCGTCATCTTGAGATACAACAATAAAAAGTTTCTCTTGTGAAACTTTCAATTCTCGTTTTGTAGAGCTAAAATTTAGATTTTACAGATAATCGCATTTTGCGAGATATCACTTGAAAATAATTATACTGTGGTTTGTTGGGTATAATTTTCTTCAAATGATAACTCAGCACTGCTAGATATTGCAACGAACGAAGGATTAATGTGAAGTTTCGCTTGTTTAATATGTCTGTATAATAATAAAGATTCCTTAGACCAGAAGGTCTAAGGAATATTTATTGAAGTTACTAAAGATTGCATGAACATTATGTAAAAGTCTCCTAATTTTAAGGGAATATCTGAGATTATAGATTTAATAATAAAAGAAAAACAATACTGGACGCATGTTGTATTTGTTCCATTAGATATAAGATACTGTGCAGCATTTTTATGATTTTTATTATGTTGCTTACTATTCTCAATGATGTATAATGTCGTAGATATATAGTAGATTAGTGTACTTAGCATTACTGGATTATCTTTCAAATGATCAAAAGAAAAAACTCATAATTTTTTATATCAAGATGTTCTATTAGCTGTGCTTAACTTTTCTAAAATCGGTAAAACGACAAAATAAATTCATAAATGTCTATGTTTCTAGCATATTTGAAAAATGTGCAACTGAATTGATCCTAAAATTTTTAACCAAAAGTAATTACCATTTTTCATGATGCATTAAAAAAATCAAGATAACTGTAACAAAAATCTCAAATGTTCTCCTTTCTCATGATGTATGAAATGAATTAAACACTTCAGTAGTCGCACATTTAACGGTCTAACTTAATTTTTTCAAGCGGAAACTTTTCAAATGTGATAATTCATAAAATTTCCTTCGTAGCTCTACAGACAGAATTTTTCTGAAATGTGGCCTCATTTTTTACCATTTCGGCGATCAATTTAATGTCTCATGAAAGTTTCATGAGCTTGGAGATAATTTCAAATAGATATTCGTTGAAATATTTTGTTTTGCTTTATTCTAATGTGAAGTCTCTTTAGATATCACAAATGAATTGACCATTTCTTAAAAAATCTTTCCACATAATACTATTTGTTTCCAATTAGCTTCAAGATAGGGACTATTTAAATAAGTATTGTGTTCAAAAGGATGAATTTATTATTTTTGTTTTAGATACCTTGTTTTTGCAACAGCCAATCTAAATCTGATGAAAAAAATCATGCATCAGTTAAATAAAAGCAATACTGATTATGCATTATTTGAAAAAAGAAAGACATACAAAAAACAACATTGCACTTTGAGCCGGTTTTTTCATTTTCGAATGGAATCAAATAATTTGATCTTTGGGCTTGCTTGTTGTGTCAAAACAAAAGGTGATTTCAAATGAGAAGTTGCTTCTTTCAAATAAAAAATTCAGACTTGTCAACTACATCAGTGTTTATGCTTAAATTGATGATAAAAAGAATACTTTGCAGAAAAATGATGAATCTTTTGATAATGAAAGTGTTTATTCGAGCTTATTGCTACAGAATGTTCTTGTTTATTACGAACGATATCGTCTGTTTAATCAGATATTTAAAAAATCATCCCGATTTCAATAAAAACTGAGATTGATAAAAGCTGTCCAAGAATTCAACTTCTGTTACACCTCTATTACAAAAGCTCGTAAAATAAAAGTAACAAAAACGTCTTTTGCGAGAAAAAAAAAATAGGATTATTTATCAATTTTAGGGTTATTATTCCATTACAATAGGAGAAATTAAAATAGAAATATATAATGCTATGTAATTTCCTTGCTTTAATATAATTTATGCCATTTAAATAAATGACTTGCAATATAATTGCTTTGTTTTATATTGGTAAATTCCTTACTACGATGTCAATTGTATTGTATTTTCTTCAGTTAATTTATTAAGCTTTGATTGGAAAAATAACAAATACAATACATTTTATGAGTATTCAGATTATGTTCATTCAAAAGGAATTTACTACTTTGAACTTTCCCGACTACTTTCCCTCTATTGCGTTTATGGCCTAGTCTCCTGTAAACGGTTAAGAGCTGAGTATGCATTTATGACCTCTTTGCTCTAGACTATTGGATATAGCATTTGCTACCTGTCAATAATTCGTACACGTTGACTTTCGCACTGAATTTATTACAATATAATTTATATGGACTCGACGATCACCGGTGACCCCCACAGCAATCAAGGTGATAATATTCAAACTTCTAACTAAATTTTATTTATAAAGATGGCCTTAATTTTTAATTGTCGTATTCAAATAACCCAGATAGACCAAGTGACGAAACGCTTTGCCAAACGTGATTCAAAATTTTGCCCAGATCTAAGAATTTTGGTGTAAAGATCCCGAATTAATATCCATCCATTTGGTTTGTAGTGTTTTTCTACTACCGCCGTCAAGTATGCAAGGAAAGAAAGACCGACAACGAGCTCTCTGTTTAAATTTGCACCAAAATTTTGCACAGATCTACAATTCTAGTAATATAAAAAAGGGCCTAATTTGATTTAACTTTATTTGTCCATTGTTGAGTTACAGTTATCCTATCTATATAAACAATTTTCGCTTTTGATGGGAATTCAATACATATCTATGATTTCGGTTTCAAAATCCACCTCGTATCAAATCGAGAGAATGCATATTTTGGACACATTCTGTCAGCTGATTGACAAGAAAATTAGATGTAAAACTAAAGTTTTACTCACAAAATAACATATTGAACTTTATTGAATTTATCAGTTACTGATTTTACTTGCATGTGTAAGTACAGATCATCAGTCAACCGTTTAATAGCTTTGGTTCGAAATCTAAAAGTCTCTATATTTAGATGATAATCCTGAGTTCTAAATTTTATCTACTTCTTTTAGTTTTACTGGTATCGAATTCACTTGTAATCAAATAGCTAAAATTGCTGGGAATGGATTTTATTCAAAATTCGACAGATATCGGCAAATTTGTTCATAATTACATGTATCAAATTTCAACCATTTAGCTCAAAGTGGTTTTGAGTTATCGTGTTCACAGACAGATAGACATGATTCCCCAAAATTTCCTTTCTGGACTCAGAGAGGTTTGAAACAGGCACATTCATAAAAATTTCCAGTTCGACATTTTTCGGCTTATATTCGCACACTAGAAAGTAAAAATAAACACTGACAAACCCCTCTAGAGATCGGCATTTTTGTGTGAGATTTCCATTTGCAATGCAAAAATATTTCTTCTTCATGCTTTGTCTACACTCAAAATTTGTCTCATGATTTTACAAGCACCCAGTACATGCTAATTTATTTTCGTTTATAATAAAGTATTACAAATGTTCAATTTTCTGTAATGAAAAATAAGCAATAATTTTTAAATTCGTCATAATACGGAATGTATTTTTATCTTTAACTCAGTGCATCTTAGTTCCACAATTTGATATCTATTGCCATATGCTTATTAAAGAAATAAAACAAAGAAAAAGCATATTATTTTGCAACAAGCATTTCTACAACGCATGCTTTTTGCGTTTAATTAAGGTATATTTATCTCTGGTTTATCACTTTTCATCTTTATTTCTCACTCCCTTCTTTTGACGAAGGCGCTGCCTGGCCAAATTCTTGTTTAGCAAATTATCTTATTTCACAGATCAGCGTTATCGGATGGTTATGAGACCTCATTGGAAGCAATAGTAACAGTGCTTTTGCTGGAAGTGTTGAAAAGTATCCAGAGACATAACTGTCTCATTCCGGGATTTGATGCAGCTCGATAACAAGGCCAGTGTCTGCAATCCTCTTCCCACGAAATAAATAAGATAGATGTTTTGGCGGCGCAACCCACAATAGCTTCATTCGAATAATCGAATAGAATAATTTGAGTACTATTTATTCTTAATGTTTTCTTTTCAGATGTGCATTTTATTCCTTTCATCCGCCTCAATTTGGTTGCAGTTTTAAAACTGAAAAGCATGATAGCTCAAATACAATTATTTTTTTGACCGATTGAGGGCTTGAGTAAATAGAGGCTGTTACCGGCTGCCAATGACAACTTTGTTCATATTGCAATTGTATTATCAGAGCATGAATTAATCCCATAATAATTTGAAATGCAATATTTACATTTTGGGTGTAAACTATAAATTTGTATTCCTTATAGATTAATCTGAAGGATAATACTGAATTAATAATTTTTGATATACAATTCCTTCTCTCTCTTTTTTTCTTCCTTGTTTTCACAATATAAAATTTTCAGATATGTGCTACGAAAAATACGAAAATCGACGTAAACACTATCATACAAATAAATCATTATTAGTTATCGGTTCTGAGAATTGGGCATTATTAAAGTATGCAATAAAATATAAACAAATCATTTATTAGGTATTGGTTCTACGTATTGGGCCTTATTAACGTATACAATACAATATAAACAAATTATTACATATCGGTTCTGGGTATTGTGCGTTATTAATAATTACATTATACAGGTTATGTAAATTTTTGAATTAATCCGAATTTTAATTATGTTATTAAATCAAAAAGCATTTATTCTCCAGTTGAAAAGTTACTGCCAAAGATATCCCACATGCTTTGCATAAACTTCGTGATGCGGCTACATCATCAATATTTGCAATTTATCTGACACCAGTGCAATACTATCGAATACATATGGCGCAATATGTATTACACCAGATATCTTTTCTTTTTCACCAGATATAGTTTTTAATATGGAAGATAACAGACAACAAAAAATTACAAGTGTAATTTCCTTTTTTATGAAAACTGTGTGATTTTGATAATATTTCATATGTTAATTTCTTTCAAAATATTTTACCAGGAATTTGAAAAACTGTTTTCTGATTAATATTTATAAGTTGATTAATTATTATCTTAACCGTTTTGTTTTCTCTTTTAACCCTTTGCATAGCGCTTTCCTTTTTGGGAACATACTGGGAATATTCCAACTAAGAATCTACATAATATTTTAGGTCTTTATGTAATTTTTGCATCAAATTATAACGTCTTTGAAGGCTTGAATCTTAGCTCA
This sequence comes from Argiope trifasciata, assembly GCA_026543055.1. Classification (NCBI taxonomy): domain Eukaryota; kingdom Metazoa; phylum Arthropoda; class Arachnida; order Araneae; family Araneidae; genus Argiope; species Argiope trifasciata. The sequence continues at coordinate 4,374,605 of JAPMOQ010033694.1, forward strand.
TAATTCATTGAAATGATATTTTGATGCACGCAATCAAAATTGCTTTGAATTATTCTTTGATGTCCACTACGATATGTCTGATAATTTCCTATCCATAGGAATAAAAGCAATCCCATAGAGCAATAATACGAGCTGGGCTTTTGCAATGTTTTTTTTTTTCACTTTTGCCTTATTTAACCTTTTTTTTTTTTAACTAAGTAGCACTTAATTAAAGTTCTTGAAATAGTATTCAGTTCTCTGAAAATCGCTGCTGCTTTTTAATTATTGTTATATTCTTCAATACCAAAATCGTGATTATTACTACTTTATTAGTTATTAGTTAGTTATTATTGTTATTTTATATTTAATGGTTACTATTTTTTATTTATTTTTATTTTCTAACTTAATCATAAACATCTTCACATCAAAGTTTATTAAATCTTTTCATCTTAACTTTGGGAAAATATTATATATTGAGTGTCTTCTTTTTGATGATAGGATTATTAACTTCTTAATAATTATAGGATATAAACCGCTGAAAATACTTTTTATAAGCTTAATGTGTAGAAGCCTTCGTTGAACTTAAATACGAAAAATATTTGCATCATTAATTATGATCGTCACTTATCTTTAGAGTTAAGGATTTTTTGAAATAATAGAATTTATTACGTTAAGAGCAGATATTCACCATTGCTAACATATAAAAGTGACAAATGCTAAGATTATACTTTTATTATAAACAAAAATAGTAACTTGAGTGCTTTGGTATATGTTCACAGGCTCGCTCATCAGGTCTGATTGATTGATTAAATTTATACTGTACAGTGGCATTGTTCTTACTGGCAATGAGTGTATCCTGTCACTGGCACAGAGAACGTGCCTTTGTCACAAAAATAAACATTGAAAAATGCTAAAAATCCACATATTTAAAATTTGTTTTTCTTTTCTTGTCTCAAAATGACATTTATCTTGCTATGCTGTTAATGCTTTTATTTACGATTCAAAATGCCTGGATTTTTAAAATTCTGCAATTTGGATACATCTTCTTTATAAAATAAAGACAACAAACCACGTAAAAGTTAACAGAGTGCTTTCCATGTAATAATTTTAAAATGTAAATAATGTTTTATGTTACTTGGAATTCAAACTTAATTTTCGGAACATCATATTTCCATTTTAGGTAAATGATATTTTTCTGAACCATCATTTTTAGTAAGCTTATACAAAATTGAAATTTTGCTATAAAGGCATTAGTAAACAATTAATATATCATCCGAATGCTTAATACATAGAGGTGACAAATGTTACAGAATAGCGATATGCAAATATACCGATAGCTGAATATTGCATATAAAATGTATAAATGGACAATGTATTCGTAGGATTTTCATTTGTAATTCAAGTGATTAATGTGAAAAAGTTTCTGACATTATAACAGTCCGACGGGAATTAACAGACTTTGAACGAGGAATAGTAGTTAGTAGTAGACGCTTGAGACATTCTATTTCGGAAATCGTTATGGAATTCGACATTCTGAGATTCTCAGTGTCAACAGTGTACAAAAAACACCAAATTTCAGGCATAACTTCTTGCCATTTAACAGCACTGCGGCTGGCTGCCAGCAGTTAATGACGAAGACCAGTGCTATATGTGTAAAATTGTCATTACTAATAAATAAGCAACACTCTTGAAATAACTGCATGAATATTGACTCGAGTGACTTTACTAATAGAATAACATTGTCTATAGCTCGTCTCCTGGGCTCGTGTCTATATCGGTTGGACCCTGATTGGCTGGCAAACCGTAGCTTGGTCAAATGAGTCACGTTTTCACTTAGTAAGAGCTGATGGTAGGATTCGAGTGTGCCGTAGATTTCACGAAATCATGGGCCTAATTTTTCAACAAGACTGTGTGTAAGCTGTTGTTGGCTCCATAGTGCTGTGGTCTGTTTTTACATGAAATGTACTTCTTCCTCTGGTACAACTGAACCGATCATTTATTGGAAATGATTATGTTCACTACTTTAAGAATACTCACAATCACTCATGGATTTCATGTACCCACTCAATGATGGAATTTTTATGGATGCCAATGCCCCATGTCAACGGGCAACAACTATTTGCTGTTAGTTTGAAAAACGTTCTGGGCAATTCCAGCGAATGATTTGATTACCTAGATCACCCGGTATGAATCTCATCGAACATTTATGGAACATAATCAAGAAATCAATTCAAGTATAAGATCCTAAACCGGCAAAACTTTTGCAATTAGGGACATCTATAGCGGAAGCATGACTCTATATCTCTGCAAAAGCCTTCCAATGGACATGTTGAGACTATGCCAAGCCGAGTTATTACACTTCGCTTGGCAAAAGGAGATCCGACACATTATTAGGAGGTATCTCATGACTTTTGTCATCTGAGTGTAAAGTATCATTAAAAACATTTCTTTTATTAGTGATTCGTTAAGACTTTTTCTATTTAACGCAATGATTATACGAAATGATCAGAGTAAAAAGCATTAACATATTACTTCCATTACCCAAAATTTTAACACTAATTATACTGTTATGAATATGAAAAATTGCAGCTCATTTTTTAAGTTTATTTTTTACATTTTGTTTTAATTTATGTTGAAAATGCCCATTTGTACCTTATGCTTATGCCAATTTTTGTAAAATAAATTGAAAAGACATAATTTTATGTTACTTTTTTAATAATTTAAATAAAGAATAATCGAGGTTAATTTTTGAAATGTTAATTTTTGCAAAAATAATATGAAATTAAGGAATCAAATCTATAAACAGTAATAAATGAATTCGTAAGTAGCAAATGCATTTGAGAGCTATCCATCATAAAATCTACTGAATATGACGTATTTGAATACTTAATATTATAAAACTGCTTTGAAATTCTCAGATCACAAGCAGTTTTTGCTTCATAATACAATTTTAACTTAATAACAGATAATGAATATATTTCAGATAGTCTGTGTTTTTAATAAAATGTTATTAAAATTTTAAGAAGTAAAAGGACATAAGAGGTAAGTAATATCAACCAATTCATCGCAAAGATAGGTAGCCCTTTATTAAATTTTGACTATTCATATTAAACTCCCAATTCCAAAAAATTCATGGGGTGAAAAATTGGGGCTATAAGATTTATTAAATAAATATTTCAATATTAAATAGAGATTAAGACATGACTACTTTATTTTAATAAAAATAAGTTTTCAAAAGTTTATTAAAGCATTTCAAAAGCAATAAACAATTTTCGAATGCACATTATAAATTCCATGCTCAACTATTTTAAGAGAAAATCTGTGTCTATATTACTTACCTCTGTCAACCGCTAAGTGTAATTTCAGTTAAATCGTTCCGATAAAACTTCAAATCCATTATTCCTCTAAATTATCAGATATTTTAGGCGTATTATCTTAATTGTCTAAGGTGTTTTCTGATTACATGGACCTTTCCAATGGACACCCATCCGATAACGTCATATTGTACTAAAAACGTAATTGCTCAGTTCATTTATTTTCTAAATTTCGCGATGTTTTAATTTCACTCATTTTTTTTTATTCGTCATGCAAACTAAGTTGTGGAAGAATGATTTTTCCTACACTTGCAATAATGGAAGAAAATCCCGCTATAAATATTTGAGGGAACAATGAAAATGGTTTGAATTTCAGGGCAACTGCTTGAACTGTTGTTGAAAATTACACAAAAAATAATTTTTAATTACCAAACTTTAGGGAAAATGTACACGATTATTAAATAAATAAAATTAAAAAGACAGTTTTTTAAAATTTTGAAATGATGTCAAGTTTATTTTTGTGCTCTAATATTTTCGAAAGTTATTATGAAAAAACGCAAAAATTTTGTATAATTTTCAATTAATTAAAATTTTTAAAAGAAATTGCTTTCGTGTCGCACATTCTCGATTTCCAGCGTATACATGGGTCAAATTTGGTAGCAACAGTCAAAACAGTCAATTTGATTTAATCTGGTCTCTAGTGCGTTCCTATACACATATTTATTGTTATTATTAGTAAGATTAAGTAAAATAGTTTTGCAATAATAACTTGACTAATATATTTATCATATAATTTTGCGTAATTAAAATAAATAAAAACTATGACTTTCAGAAAAAGCATTTAAAAATCATTAATATTAATTTTTTTCATTCTAAAAGAATACTCTTAGTTTTTAGAAGTTGCCAAGCTTCGGACTTTGAAAATAACAAACTTAAATCCTGAACTTGCATACCAAATTCTAAAGAATCTTGTAAGCTGAAAACTAAATGACGTGAAAAATTATTTGACGTGCAAAAAAGCAAATGCGACTATCAAAAGTTCCTTGCTTTCATTTAATCGGTGTATTTTCTTCTGTAAGAAATGAAAATTTATTCTTCCGGGATGCTTGGGTGATTAATTGTCGCCAACGCAAATGTTGTTTGCTTCCACACAGCAAGCATATAAAGCGAGGAAATGGGGAAAAGGCGTTTAGAGAATTTGGGTAGATTTGGTAATATGATTTGAAGGGCATAACAGGTTTAACCCATCATGGTCAATCATTGCTTTGACTTAATCATAAAGGGTTTATTTTATTATTTTTTTAATATTTCATAATTTCATTTTTTAGCTGTTTGTGAAATGAAAATTTTTGGAATGTTTAGAAGAATATCATATAAATAGATAAATTTAAAATTTATAAATTAAACATTTTAAATAAATAAGATTGAAATAGATGAAATATTTTAAATTTTAATCTTTTATTAGTACATTAAAAGGTAGATTTTTTTAAAAATTATTTTCAAGTTTTTAGTCTTTAATTTATAATTTCGTCTTTATAAACATGAAACAAGTCAAGTTAAATAAAAGTATTCAAAAAATTATGTTTGAATGAAAATAAATTCACGATGATGTTATCTATTTCTTTACATTTAATTTATTTTACCGGAAATGTTGTGCTACCTTATAAATTCAAAATAGATGTAACATCAATAAATTAATATAGCAGATCGGTAGATTTTGATTTTATAGTATTCCGTTTCAAGTATTTTAAAGACAGACACCCATTTATGATTTAAAAAATTTTCAGGAAATTACTTATCATAATCTACTAATTAATTAGTTTTTTTTTAATTTGCAAAAATCTTTGTGAAATTGCAGATAAATAATGGTTTAAATGCAATTTATTTATATAAATGTAATTTTGAATGTAAAAATACAAAATGCATCTTAATAAAAAATATAACAGAATTGCTAATGATCACTTCATTACATATGCAATAGAGGAAAGCGTTATAGGGAATCTTTGTTATTATATAAAATACAAGAAAAGAATACATCACATATAGTGCACAATACAAAATTAATGGAATGCAGATATACTGTAACAGAGCAACCTCGTTGCGTGTAAGCATTCCAGCCATAATCGCTACAGAACGTCACGCCCTTTAAACAATTACTTTAAATGCTCCAAAAGGTTTATATTTAGGTTTTGCGCTGTTTCAAATTTGTATTTATTTAAATTTGTGAAGTGAGCATCGGTTTTTTTTTTGTTTTGTTTTTTTTTGCTTGGTTAACTTTAAAGAAAACTCTAGGTGCATTCTTTTGTAACTTATACACTATATTTTATCTAAAAAAATTACGTGTTTCTATTTTCATGACTTACCCTTAACCCTTAAAGTTTGTATTATGATTTTAGAAACGTCCTGTATATATGTACACATATGAACCCTATTAATAATTCGTAACAGTTGCAATTATCAGAATTTAATATTTAATTGTATGGAATTGCGTGCAATGAATTCTACAACTTCTTTTTTATTTCTAGTTAACTGCTTCTGAAAGCATTAAATATTCTTTGAAACTATAGTTAACATATCATTTTACTAATATTTCATAACTGTTATAAAATATGCAACTTTCAAATTGAAGTAATTTTTTAGTCTCTTTATCACTGAACAAACATAAATTATGATAAAATGTTTTATTTATTATAATCAAACACGAGATGAACATGGACTTGCTTTTTTTAATTAAAAAATCAATAAAAATAGTTAGTGAAAGATTGAAACTAAAAGATAAACGTAGGAAACTAAAAAACAAATTTTTAAAGCTCAACAATTTAGTTCTTATGAAAACTTTATCTCATCAATCTAAATATGATAAGCTCAAAGTCATAGTTGGTATATGATTCAGTATTTGACATCCAAGCGTAACAAACAAAAATAAGTCGTGTGTGGCAAAATCCATAGACGTCAAAATAATATGTGTGTTATTTTAGTCTTATAGGGCAACTAACCTGTTCCTCTAACGGAAACAGGGTTTTATACAATTTCCTATCCTTTTATTGTATAGTGTTTCCGGGAAACAATATTTTTATTTATTTATTTATTCCTTTTATTTTTTATTCATAGTTGTTGTTTTTGCTATTTCAGAGCAGTTCTGATGATGAAGATTTGGATGTTGCATGTAATGACACTTGCAGAGTCGATAAAGTAAGTATTATCAAAATACACTCTTTTAGTATGTTTAAAAAGTGGAAATATCACCAAAGTTTTTCAATAAGTCGTTTTCAGATATTAATTTTTGAATATGTGTTAAAATTGTGAGAAGAATATCAAAAAATTCAGAAATACCCATTTAGAAAAGTCAGCGGTGATTCAATAAGAAATGAGAAATTACTGTGATTATAAAATTAATAAATAATGAATAAATTAATGTTTTATTTCAAAGAAGAAAATAATTTTTCATTTAATTTTCATTTTTACTTTACTTTTTAATAGGTTTTTTTTAAAGTCAATTTACCTTACATTACAATCAGACGACAAATGTAACTCTATATGCCACCAAACATTTAACGACACGTCTTCCATGTGACGTAATTAGAAAAGGGTAAACAAAACACTTAACCCGGGCACCGTTACGAAGAGCGTGAAAACAAATATGGCTTATATATATTGATTTATAAACTCACAATAAGATTAAATCCATAAATCAATACAAAAATTTTGCTGAAAAAAGAGAATTTTTTTTCCATTTTGCAATAAATAAATAAAAAATAATTAGAATAAGAATAAAATCATAAATTTACTGATACAGAGAAATTTTTTAGAAAAGGATGTTTCAAGCTGTTCATTCTTCCTTCAATTTCGATGTGATATATGTAACATATTGAATCTAATTCAAAGTTTGCTCCATAATATAATATAAAAAAAACATTTTATATACTGCAAAATAGGAAAAATGCTATTAAGAAGAGAAGACAGAAAGCTTTTTTAATAAATCATCCCTATATTTTAACAGCTAAAACTTTTTAGCTTCCGTTCTTTTGAATCACAGAAAAGAAGAAAGAAAAAATTTAATGAAGTTAAAAAGGATTTATTATTATTTGCTCCATTATGTAATTTTAGATTTAAAAAACTAGCATTGATAAATAATTGTCTTAAACATAGAATAAATTGTATTTTGAAGGAGAACTAAAGAAATCGTCTGTACTAGTACTATTTAAATTATGCATACATTTTGGTTCTGTCTTTGCTAATTACATTTTCTTTGCAAACAGGGTTAAAGAATGCTCGCAACAGAATATACTTTATTTGCTTTTTAGAATGAAATGAGTTATAAACCAGATCAGAGGATTTCACTTGCAAATTCAGAAAACTAGACTCCGCTAGGCTGATCATGAGAAATTTTATGGACAATTTCAAACATACTGATAGTGAAAGAGGTACAATTGTCTGTGAGACAATGCCAGAGACCTCACAAAATACAGAGAATGCAAGAATGTGTTACCCATCCTTTCCACCGAGGAGAATAATTTGATAAATTATTATTCTAATCTATAACGTAGGAAAACCCTACGTTTCTAGATTTTAAAAAATGTACTTAACATAAACAGATTATCTAAAAGCTGGAATTTGACGACTACAGTGTGAACAAGATATGTTTTAGAATTTATTATAGGCTGTGGAAAATGCCACGTTACAGTGTTTTGTACAACGACGAAACTATATTCCATATTGGAGCAATTTAAGTCTTTTTACAAATTTTAAATTTATCACCATTGTTAAGAAACCGGATTAAGTCGCAATTTAGTTTTTAGTTTAGTTTAATTAATGTCCCGTTGTAAAGCAACACTAGGGCTATTTGGGGACGGACCTCGTAATTTTGAGCCGTGGTCAGATGATAAGGATGGCACCTGAGCTGGAACCACTCCCCTTTCCCCAGCACACCAGTGGGAAGACGTTTGACCTGGCTTGACGGATTTAAAGTGCAACAGACCCCCTTACACCATGGTTCTTCGGTGGAATCGGCTCTCGAACCTGAAACCCTTTTGTACCGAAGCCGAGACCGTACCACCAGGCCACCTCAGTCCAATTAAGTCGCAGAGTCTCATATTGCACAAGGTTGGGGAGAATTTTAGTAAATGATGAAGCACGTCTAGACAGGCTGATGTACTGAATGAAATGTGCTGAATTTGTGAGTTGTAGTTACTGCACATTACCAAAATTTGATACGCGAGAAATATTGTGAAATAAAATATGTATATGCAAGAAAAGTGCAGTGACATCATAATCTCAAAGTGTTATGTTATATAAAGTAAGAGCATTAAATTTTTGAAAATACTAGAAAGACACAATTTTGGTATTCGCCTCCCTTTTTTAATTTTGAAAAGAAATAAAATCCGAATAATGCGTTTGATAAAAGATATGTGACCATAGATTAAGTCAAAGTATATACATGAAACAGTCGATAAAAACCAATATTGTGATGGATACTCTGCTTACTACATTCCACTCGACATGGTAGCAAGAAAAAAACCAGGATCTATGTTTGACTACCTGATTAACTTACTAAGTAGAAGCAGCGACTTACTAATAAATATTTAAGATGTTTACAAATAAGTATTCGCCTTTGTAGGGAACAAGTTACCCTATCAAACAATTCAACAACAACAACAAAATTACTGATACTGATCGAAATTACTGATATTTAAATGGGAACACCTCAGCGCAATATTTATTTGTGCTAATCCTAAAATAAATTAATAAATGGAATAAAAAATGGCCAATAAATCGAAGGAATATGCATTGACATAATGCGCTAAAAATGAGTTGACAGTAACCTCATTTTTACAAAAATCTGAGGAATTATTAATTCTTGGAAATGTTTTAGCTTACATGATTCTAGTGAAATCAGCCAATAGTGGATTCTCCACTCTGTTCTTAACTTCCTTATTTTCCTCACTTCATAGCTTTTGACAACAGAATGAGTTTATATTGTCATGTTGTCTAGAAACAACTCGTAATTTATAAAAGTAACGGCCAGTTGATATGTTCATTTTCATTTACATGGCGGTCTAATTTCCAGTTTATTGGTCTACTTTTTTCTTTTTCTCTTTTTTTTAACTGAGTGAATGCTAACTATCAGATAATAAATGAAGCCTTTTCTTCATTTTTGATGACAGTGATTGATTTATTTTAGTATAGAACCTGGATAATTGGAAAATAATGGGAGGACAATGATATACGGTTGATACAAAATCTGAATTAGGTTATATCATGTTTTAAGATGAGAAAAACAAGAGAAAATGATAATTATAAAATTTAAAAAGACAGTAACAAAGTATTTTTAGCATTTAACAGTTGTTATAAATGATACAAATTTTAGCAAATTAACAGTATGAAATTTTTAAAAATAAAGTAATAATAATTTTGAAAGTAATGACTTCGATAAATAATTAAGTAATTTTAACAAACCTGTACAAAACACAGTGAAAAAAAAACATACACTCTTTTAACGAAAATCGTTCTGTAAAACTTCAAAATAAACAATATATGTTGAATTTACTTCATTAAAAGTTTTTAGAATGTGATATATTTTTATTGAATACTTTGTATTGCCTTAAAACCTTCAAACGAATTTAAAACTTTTAAAATTATGAATTTTCTATCACTGAACAAAGATATTATGGGTGTTTTTATCTAAAGAAATTGAGAGTAAAAACCATTCGTATGATTCGTTAGTTCTGACCTCATATTAACAGACTAACGAAGATAAGTTTGAATAATAAACAATCTTTTCGAATTATGTTTATAAGAAATTTCATGGAGCTGGACAAAAATTCAAATTAAATACAGTTTCAAATGAGATTAAATTCAACTGTAATTTATTTTCTAAATTAATATGCCTAAATTGATAATATAATAAAAGCTCGCTTTGCTCATAATTTTCACAAGAGAAATTCGATAGCATTTTTTTATCGGAAGCTTGCTTGCATCGTTTCTGCAGTTCTGTGATTCAATATGAGTCTCTAAGAAAGGAAAAGTATTGCTCTATCCAATAATAATTAATAAGGAGGTTAATTTTAAACTAAACAAAAATATAGCAAGGCTATTTTTAAATAGAAAAATCCGTTTAATTATTATCATGTTTCAGGTTCGTTTGTTGCAACTACACCTAATGCTAGGCTCTTAAAATGCTTTTCCTTTTAATGTTCTAATTTTCGATCATTCCATTTTTAAATAAATTTTAGAAACACTCTCATATTTACATTGTTGCCTTTTACCTGCTTTATTCTTTATTGTATAAAGTATAAGAAAGCTGTAGCATCACATTATTATATAAAAAAATCATTAATCATTGCGTTCTTTTTGCAAATGTGTCTTAAACCATACTCAAAATCATTAATCATTGAGTTATCTTTCTGTCGAAGAGATCTTTTCTCAATTAACCATTGTATTATTTATAGGATTTCTTGTTTTTTAAAACGCATTATGCCCCAAAAAAGATCTAACGAATATTTTAAATTCTTTTGTGTATTGCATTACTAATTTAACTTCATGTTTTTAATCAGTAAAATGATCTTATAAATTATTCTTAGTGAACTAAATAATAAATTTAATTAAAAAAAGTTTTTTTAATTCAATAATGTATTAAACAGAAATTTTTTTTTTAATTTTTTTTCCATTTTAAAAAATTTTTTGATGTTAATTACAATGGCAACTACTGTTTTTAAAGTTCTCTACTAGGGGACGCTTCCATACTGGACCGAAATTTTGTGTATATTAAAATAGTGTATTTTAATGTAGTAACTTTTAGTAGTTTTATGTATGTACGAATTTTAAAACTTTTAGAACGTATGACAAAGAGTAAAAACATCAATTATAAAGTTTTATCTTCAGGAACGAGAAGCAAGTCAAATAAAGTATCAAAAAAAGTGTTTAAAAAATACTACAACTGAAAAATCAATAAAACAAAACAATTAACTTGGTTTTATTGTATCGACGATAGAATATTTAAATTTCTATCGCATATTATAAATTTAACCTTTAAGTCATATCGTGTGTACTATAAAAATATTCTAGTTGTACAACAGCAATTAGGTTGATTATACTTCCTGCAGTTATATTCTTGATGTGATACCCAAGTACTTTATTAAAATAAGTTCAGTCATATTTAACTTTTATATGAACTTTGTCTATGCATTTTTCTATGTAGTTTGAAATGTTTTCTTTTTTGCTTATTCCTAATGTATCTGATTATATACTTTGGTGAACACTAATACACACTGATTATATAATTTGGTGTACACTCATACTTTTTTTTTACTTTTTCCTCATTCCATATAATTCTTTTGTGATTCATAGAACACATCACTATATGAATACAAAAAACTCGAAAATTCTAGTCACAGACAATCCCAATCATAGGAAACTCTACAGAAATCCAAGACTAGGGAAAACAATATATATTTTAGACTTAGTAGTACTGCAAAACCCAGCTATGTTAAGACCAATATCAGAGAATCCGAATAAAAATGATTTTGAGAATTATGTCTGTCTCTTTCTCTGTCTTTGCTAAACGATCACAATTTGGTATATTGTATTAATACCGAATTGTAGAATTTTATTAAATTTTGGATGGAATTCGGTATAGACAAGTTTATCGTCTGCTCCAGCACTGGCATATGAGCATTAAATTTTTTTTTAATGCAATGACCTAGCTAAATGGAATTTTTCTTATGATTTTATCACCTAAATTGTAGATGTGAGTCGGTTTTTACCAAATAATCTAAACGTTTGCTGTCTATAAGTATGCCTATTCACATATATACGAATACAACAGCAAAGCTACTACAAGCTACAAAGATCAAATTCAGTATGTTAATTTGAAACCCAAATTTTAATTATGCATCAAATTTTAGATGCATTCTATCAAAGGGCAAGAGGTTAAAAGGAAAATCGAGATTATTTAGTGTATATGAAACCATACTGTGTTCACGTGACTATATGATATCATATTGTGTGCATGAACGATAATGATGTGAAGAGGAAATTAACATTCGTTATTTGGACGAAAGCTTAGTACCAGATAATTTAAGAAACGTTTGCCGCATCATTAAGCACAATGATTATTTTATTACAATGTACTTTCTTATTTTATATATTTCTAATCTGTGTGGAATGCAATTTTAATTGCATCTTTACTTCTCGAAATTTTCACCTGTTTCAATTGATGCAAACTAATTGCTGATAAATCAAACTTGCTGCAATTCTAAAGATCCAATACCTTTGTTTCCTAATTATGCTTTTTGCTCTTGTTGCATTTTAGGTAGCATCTAATTAATCAGCATTCCTTACCTTTTGTATTGTTTTACCTTCTCAGATGTCCAAGTACCACTGCTTTTGCAATTTCTGTAATAACTTTGTTGACGCCTTGCTTGAGCCGAACAAGACTATTGCGAAAACTTTCCTGATTGTCAAAACCCTGCCTTTCCCGAGCAGTGTGCCAAAAGCCCAATTCTCGGGTGCCCTGTCTAAACGAGAGGGTGAATGCATGCATCAGCCCAGATAATTGCCGCTGCAGCCAGTAGGCAGTTATGAAAGGAGCGAGGGGGTTTTTTCATTGCTCCAAACGACACGATAATTGCCCTTTAGCCTCACCCAGTAATGAGCCACTTCCTTATTAGACTCTTCTGTACCTGCAACACCATAAACAAAACTTGAACGCTGCTGACGGACAACAACGGACGTCTATCTCTCCTCCTCCCTTTCTTATTTCAATATCGGCACTGTTGCTGCCGGCGAAAATGGAAGGGGAAGAGGAGGGCTACTCAATCCCAGTTAACGCGGTGCTATTAACTTATAAAATTATCCATCATTCGCACGGATTACGATCTAAACCATACGACACTCCATTTGCACTGCTTACAAATCTTTATGTATATGTCTTTTAGAGATAATAATTTGAGTTGAATCTCAACTCACTTACAAAAACTCTTTAATAAGTTAAATGTTTTTTCAAGTTACTAATAACTTCATAATTTAAATACAGTTCGACCTTGTCTTATACGATTGCTTTAAGGTATAACAATACTCCAGAAAAATTCTTCAAAGTAGATTATATTTTCCCCCCCTGCAATTCTGCTCATTATATCAAAATATCATAGCCATAGTTTTTATTTACGAAATAAAGCAAAATTTTATCTATGCCGAAAAATGATAAAAATTCACAATATAATATAATGTCATATTGCTCTTCCTAATGCACATTTTTTTCGCTTTGGTGCATAAAAATGTTAAGGATTTTTTTCTATTTATAATAAACTTCAAAAAAAAATTTTTACATCTTTATCTGTATGTATATGATAAAACGGGACATGTAATGCGCATTCATTATTGTTATTATTGGCAGAAAAATAAGGAAATATTCTTTATCATAATAAAACTATACATGCAATAAGTATTTAATTGGTTATTATTTTCACTGTTCAAGAAAAGTAATGAAATGCTCTTAAATTTCCCCATATTTCACTATATATTTATTGATAAATTTAGACTTAACTGAATATTAGAGTAGAATATTATTTTTAAATTACTGCACATTGCTGTGAAAAACATATTTTAGTAAATCTAAAAACACTTAACCTAAATAATTCATATTTAAGAAAATCGTAGTTTTTTAAAAGAAAACTGAAAAAAAAATGTTTTAAATGTCCATTGAAGAGGCAGTTAAAAATTAATTTTCTTTTGCAAAGGTGCTCTAATTTGAATGTAATTTGTAAGGTATTTTACAAACTGACACATTTCAGAGAGAAAGTTATAGTTAAGATGGAGCTGGATCTCTGTCTCGTCACCTTGGAATAAGGCGATAAACCACTTCATGACTAAAAAAATTATTAAAAAAAAGAGCTATTGTATTTTTTCTGTCGTGTTTTTTATTTCGCAAGCAAAAAATATTTTAACTAATAGTTAAAAAGCGCAAACTTCAAATTTCTTTTTCAAATGGCATGTTTAATATGTATATTATCTGTAAAATATTATAACTGGGAAACACAATGCGATAAAACTATTATCTAAAAGTTTAAATAACCATTGTTACAAGCTGTGGTGGTTATTAAATAATGATTTAAAATAAAAATTAAATTTGTTTTAAATTCTTTAATTAATAGTCTTATTATGAGTTTAGCTATAAGCAGTCTAGAAATACTATTATATCAGCCGTGCTTGAAGAGATCAGCAATATTTATGTACAACTCTTATCTTGAATTTTGGTGTAATTCGATTTATCTTTTTGGATTAACTTTCAGGTTTTCAAATTACTCAGAAATATATTACAGCTATTAAAATACACCTAAATAAAGTAAATTACCCGTAATTAATTACCAATGCTCCAAGTAAATGGTCATATTATGATTCCACTTCCTCGAGACAATTTTTTAATTTGTGTTTCTTTCTCAGTAAGAATGAAAATATTAACTCGAGATAATTAAAAAATGTAATATTTCATTATTTAAAAGGACGATGCTCTCTGCTCTCGAAAGCACGTCTTCTGAAAACTGCACACAAAAGGCAGAAAGCATCATTCATTGTTTTAAACAATGCACAGAATATTATTAGGTTGTTTATTAATCTTTAATGATAATTTGAAAGTAGGACAAAACTATTTAGTGAAGTAAGATAATCTTACATAAATTATAGTTCAAAACGTTTTTTATATCTGAAATCATACTTGTTTAATTAGAATGTTTAAATGAATAAAACGATTTGAATGTTGTTTGAAACATGCAATCATAAATTATGCTTCGAAATATATTCTTTAAACAAAAAGAAACAAAAGCTTTGCCCCCATTATTATGACATAATTTTTCAGGGTGAAGTCGTACACGAGGTAAAGAATTAACGCCAATCAACTATCAAATAAGGATACGTTACAATTTACGACACCGCTTGTTTAAATATTAACTTCTTACCGCAAAAATCTATTTAAATTCCTGATTTAATATAATTTAGACATTTCATCTTAGATAAATGAATAGGTGATGATTTATTCAAAACAGTGCATCAATATGCGAGTGCGACACCAATTCAGGTGTCGCACTCGTCATCTGTCCGTGGTTCAAAATGACGAGGTCCGTCCCAAAATAGCCCTAGTATTGTTTTACAACGGGACATTAATATAACTAAACTAAACTATTTACCAATAAAAACGGATCAGAAGAGTGATCCATTTCACTTACTCCATAAATTATAATAAGTTTTATTTTAAATGATACATTTTCTTTAGTTCTGTCGTATTCAAATGTTTTCAGATTTGTTCATATCAAGGAAGTTATTGATGGAAAATTCAGTATTATGGAATAAAAACCAATAAGGAGATTAAAAAAGAATGATCAACAGAGAATGAAGACATTTCTTGGTATTTATATGTAATTTGGTTAAAGCATTATTAATTCAAATTGAACTCCCATATTTTCCACATTAAATAAACAAAATGTGCCAAGAATGGTACTGGAGGAAAATCCATTGTTGGGAACTGGATATCAATATAGAGAAAAGCTGATGATTAACAGGAAGTAGCAGTTTAGTGGTCTTCGGATAATAATAGACGTTGAATTAGTTTTTTTCATTGTTGTATTTTGAAATACCAGCTATAAAAAAAGAATCAAACATTATGTTTTTTACTATGAAAACACTTTTTTGAGATGGTGATTGGAGCCTTTAGAAATGAGGCATTCAAAGATCGGTGGCTATTTTTTTCCATTCTTTCTTTTCTACAGACATTAATGAGACTTCGAGACTATCTCCCAAAAAGCAAATTTTTGAACAAAAGGAAGGTGAGGGTAAAGTTGAAGATTCTTTTCATTACACAAATATTTTTTCATTAGAAGTACATCCCATTGGTTCAGACTGCGGATAAGGAACTTTACTTCCAAATTCTTCATGACTTAGGCGTTGCAATCAGAAGGATAAACCTTACAAGATACTCAAGTAACGAACGGATTTTGTTTCATGCTAATGGCTTTGCACATCAGTCTCTAATGAATAAATATTACGTTCCCAAGAAGATTGCTGTCTCTCGTATGCATACATTGTATTCAACCGTTGATTTTTCCCTATTTCTGATACTAAAAATTAAAATGAAGATTTCTCGAATTCTGAAATGGTCATTTATTATGTGGGAATATTTCCAGATGCTAGGTTTGAGGAATATTTTCATTCAGTTTATAAATGATAGAGAATGTGTGAATGTAAAAAGACAGCATTTAGAAGGGAATTAATTTTAAATTTATAAAAACTCAATTCATAAAGTTTTTTATTGAAAAATTCATAAAGTTTTAAAAAATTTATTGGTAACATGTATGAATCAATCAGAAAGCAATTGCTGCTCAAGTTTGGAGATTAGATATTTGTCTGTTCCCTTATACTTTACTCTATGTGAGAGAGTAAGGCAAAGTTTAAGAAATTCTAATTTAGAATTTTAGTTAGGAATGCAATTATTAATTAAGAAATTTCGAACATTTTTCATTAGAGAATCCAGTAAAAAAATTTTTTATTGTTTGAAGCTTTATTCATTCTTTTTTACTTTTCAGTGTCATGAAGGCTGCAATTTATGGACGAATGCAATTTCATCCTCTTGCCATGAAGTCTGTGTAAGTAATAAAATATTTTCCTAATTATTAATTTTGAATCAAAATGCTATATTTGAACCAAAAAAAAATATTATTTTCTAGTTTTGTACTGTCGATTTTACATTTAGAGAAATATGGAGAAAAATATTGCTATCTTTGCTAAAAAAATATTTCAATATAGCTAAGTGAACTTTTCATATCAATTTTTGAAGATTCTTTCACTTCTTGAGATATAAAGTATTCATATGCAAGCATTCTAACAAATATATAAAATTTATACGTTTTTTTTTAATATCTGAATAGCAAATGTGGCTTCAAACACATTGCATTATGCCATATATTTATTGAAATTCATAATAGTAGAAATCAGTGGCGGATTCAGATATTTTGAGGCCTAAGTAGAGCACATTATGATATCCCTTTATTAATGAGCTGGTCAATTTAGTTTCACATTTCAGGACAATTTTAACACGTTGATTATTTATTTGAAGTTATTATATGGCTAAGTGAAAGTAATGAAACAAATAAGGTCCAAATTAACTATACTCGATAAAGTGTTAATACTATTTCAGTATTTTAAGATTTATAGAATTTGTATTTGGTTCAAACTTATTTAATTGGCAATTAGAAAAATAAAATTTCTTTCTTGTCTTTAATGCGGTTCCCTCTCAGCCTAGCAGACTTAAGCAGTGGCTCAATTTGTCCGAACGGAAATATCTCATTGATGGAAATTATATTTCAGAGCTTAAATTTAGATTTTAAACCATTTCCTCATATCCTTCCTTTCCATTATAGAGATTGTGGAATGAAGAAATATTGCACAATTATTTTAAGACAGCTATAGCTATTATTTGTGAGATTTTTTAAAATTTTCTTAAGTGCAAAATAGTATTTATTACATTGAATACAGTGCCATGTTTTTTTAAGTAAAGCATTTTAGTTCCGTTATGTAGAATAGATATAAAAACCATGGAAGTGGAATATCTAAACCAAAATAAGCAATTAAAATGATTCCAAAAATGAAGTAATTTTTAGCGGATACTCCTAAAATATAATCTTTAAAATAAAATCTGTCAACTACGAACTACTGTGAAGTCATTAAATTGTTCGATTTCAATTATAAATAAAATCATATATAAAGATTTCTATCTTTAAAAAATAATTAATTTTCTACAACTTCTTAGCCATATGACTGAACGTAGTTCGATGTGAAGTATTTATTTATTGAAAAATGGGAAAATGTTGCAACATTTGATGAAATTTGGATATATATAGTAAAGAATATTGACAAAAAATATCTATTTAATAATTTAAAGAAGATGAAGAAAATGTGAAATCATAGTGCAAATACTCTAAAGAAACTTTCAATACGGAGTTTATAGTTGTTACAGCTATGAGCTTAATTCAAAAATAAAAAAGGAGAGATAGAGAAAAAGAAAAGTTCCCTTCTCGTGTTATTAAAATAATATTCTATTGTCAGCATGTAAAAAAGAAACATAATCTCTATATTTACACATCCAACAATAAAAAACCAATAGCCATGCATTTAAATCCAATTTTAAATTCTTTGTACCAACCATGGATTGTTTCAAATATTAAAAATTGGACCATCGTAAAACAAAAACTATCAATAGTCTGTGGAAAAAGGATTTGAAAAACTGAAAATGTCGATCATGGGAAAGGCAACTGTTATCTTGAAAAAGGTATTGTAGGATGATATTTAAAAAATAAAAACAAAAAAAATAAAACATTTAAAGTGCAAAATTTTTATCCAAATATTTCACTTGTATTATCTCAAAATTGTAAAAAAAAAATTTGAGCAGTCTCGGTATTTATTTAAAGTGTCACAAAGAAAACTGATAAATTATCTAAATAAGCAAATCGTTTAACGAAAAAATACTACTTGTAATAAGAACAGAGAATGTCCAATTACTATGTGTACATTTTATTTTATACATATAAAAAATAAGAATGGCGTAAATTTTACTTCGTAACTTACAGCAATGACTTCTATTTTTTGGTTGATAATCATTTTTTCCTAACTATAATTTAATTACTGATTTATTCCTCACAATTTGGCACAATTTCCCAGATTATTTTTCGAGAAATTCGTTTGATTCCTAATATAAAATTCACAAATAAAGCTTTTTAGCCACAAAAATATGGATTATCGATTTTTTTTTCTTTTTTAAATTAGAATACAAGCTTATTGTTAGTATTTTTAAATAAAATAACAACAGAGTGCACAAGGGAACTAATATTACTTTCAGAATTTATTTCGGTATGAAAATTTGTCTCTCCTCTTCCATTTTTTTACCATTTATAATAAGAACTTAGAGTAGTGTTTTGCTTTTTTCTTTGAGCCTCATGTTTAACTGTTCCTTTACTTCAATTCCATATTTTAGATGGTATTTTAATGGAAATCAAGAGGCTTTGAAAATTGGGAAACTTTTCAAAATCAGAAAGGAAACGAAAAAAGGGGTTGAATTATTGCTGTTCTAAAGCAAAATAAAAGAAATAATTCATGATTTTATAGCAATGCTAGCTTGCCAAAAGTTGCATTGACATAATGATGCGTTTAACAGCCTTATGAGCTATGTAAATTTATGGAAAGCATTTATAAAGGGCTGGATCTATAAGGAAAGCTGAATAAATTCAATTTGGGATAACGTTTAGTTTTTCAAGAAAGATATGTTATAATGCAAGTAAGGTTTTGTCAGATTTGACGGCTAAGAATTCAAATTAATTTATCATCCAGGAATATCTAAGCGAAAACTTCTCAAATTGTTCGAAATGGGAATACGAAGGCATTTAAAAGGATTTCTTTTTCAGTAGGACTTACTGATTTATACAGAAATTTAAGTTATCAGATCAAACCAAAATCACCTAAATTTGTGTGTAATATTGCTAGTTCAGCGTAAATAATAGTATTTCCCGTGCTTATGATGTGAATTTCGGCATTTTCGAGATTTATTGAAATTAATGCAAATAAGTGGCGCTTCTTTCTTAACAAGAGTATTTTCGATATCGAAATATATGTGAAATTTTTTTATGAACTCCTGTAATAAAAAAATCAAACTTTGAAATACACTTTTATTAATGCACTTAAAAAATTAATTTTAATATATGCTTTTTGTTTTACAATTTTAAATTTATAAATTATTACAAATATCATAACTTATGGGAATTTTTGTTCGAATTCACCAGGAAGCGGAGCTACTTGAATGAAATCCAAATTAAATTAAAGGAATTGATTCTCTGAAAATATTAAAATCGTACATTGTCATCAAGACAATCAACACTAATTTCTTAAAAATTCAAAACTAAAGCACATCAAGAAGTAATTAAAAATCTATTTTATTATATTGCACTGCGAAATAAAAAAGGGGTGACATTTGAAGATTTAGCATTTGTATTTTACTATACATCAAAAAGTATTTCTTGTAAAGGTTAAAAAATGCTTTGACAAATCTCAATCCATTTAATTTCATAAAATAATTGAGACTCAAATCAGCTTGAGATTCATTTTAAGTGGCTTGCATGGAAATTGTTTTACTTTGTTAAATATTAAAATTTTTAATACATTTTATAGAATGTTATTTTTGACATTATCCTAATTTTATATAGTAAGAAAATACTTAGAGCCCGAGAATTAGAATTCCTCAGTTTTACTTTTTATTGGAAGTATTAATAGATAATTTTGAAAGAATTAAGTTTTATGCCAATTTCTTAATTGTAAAGGCTTTCTAGGAAGAAAACTTAATGTGTTACGCATTTTAAATTTTTTTTAAATTTTTTTAGCAAATTAGTTTTTTTTATCTATCTATATTTCATAGAATGTTATCATTGCTATAATTTTACAGTGTGAGGAATTTATCAATGTGGGCAACTTCGATATAATCATTAAGAACAACTCTCATCCTACCGTATAGACTGGAGTTAACTTCCGATAAAGATAAATCAAATAACCGATAAAGATAAATCAACTTGTTACTCATGAACTTTTTTGTGTGAAAAAGTTGCATTTTATATACAATGCCGGTGATTATGATAATAACTAAGCTATAAATAAGATGGAGGTACATGAATCACTTACAAAATAGGACAATTTTGGAACAACCCATTTTCTTCTTAAATGTACGAAGTTTAAAATGAATGTTCAAGCTTATGATGCTCTAGAATATTTTTAATTTTTTAATATTCTATCTTTTAATTAAATATTGTTTTATTGGAAAGGCCTTCCCTAAACATGTGATAAAATTTTAAAATTAGAATATACTTTTTATGTTTTTAAGATTTAAATCTTTGTTTAATCGGTCACTTTTTATTAATTTTATTTTTATTTACAGGAAGAGGATAAAAGAATATTCAACAAATTGGTAAGAGAATTCTATTTTATTTTTCTCTAAGCAGTTAGAAGAGCAGTTTAGCATCATATAAGAAAAGCTCTTAATTTATTTTCTAGAATAAGCTGTTTAAGATACTTGATTCACATAATTATTCAATCATTGTTTAAAAATGCATTCTCAACCAATTTGATGCTCTAGAGTGTGTTGCAAAAGGATACTAATATGACTTGAAGGATCTGTTGTTCATTCGAGCTATTATACTGTACTCGAAAGAAAAAAAAACTGTCAGACAGAATGTGCGTGTCAGGGAAAATTATGAAGAGTCTTCTCGTTGATTTTTCTGTATTTTCTGTAGATGATATAAACGAGACTAATTTCTTGAGATGTATATCTCTGTAAGAAGATATACATTGTATGTATTATTAGAAATAATAATACTTGCTTATAAGGCATTATTTTTAAGAAATATCATGACCCCAGATATTCGTACTGTCAAACGGATTATGAGCAAAAGAAGATGTGTAACTGGAATGAAACCATGAATGTCTGAATGAAATAAAATCCCCTATTTGAATACAAAAATAATGTAATTTTCAATAGTCATTAATTTTCTGTCAAAAACATAAAAGGACGATACTAATATTTGTCTTAAAGTATATGATATGTAACAGATAAACCTATTTCCTAGGATGGATGTGTAAAATATATTTTTATTCTGTTTTCTGTGCGCCTGATTAATAAAATTGATTATTTATTACTGCGAAACCAAAAATGAAGATATTTACTATTAATTAATTAGTTTATAAGACAAATATTTCATGGAATATTTTTCAAAATATTTCTAAAGATGTAAAACAATAAATATATGTAGAGACTATTTGATTGTCTTTAAGGAACGTAAAAATTTATGACATAAAAACCACAGAAAACAACATAATATTGAAAGAAATCAGAAAAAATGCGTCATAGAATCGAGTTTTTTTCTATTGTATTTAATTAATACAAAAGTTCGTTTTACGGTAGTTAACATTAAATGCCACGAAATATAATTATTCAAGTTACTCTGAGCCTCCTACATCAAATTAAATTGTCTATCATTTTGAGAAAAATGAGATTTCCATAAATTGTTGAATAAAACTACTTAGCAATATTTTCATAATGATTTGTTTTCACTCACCTTACGTTCGACTGTGAATAAATATCACTTAAATCTTGTTATATATTTTTTTAATTCGAACAGTCTAGAAAATGCAATCGTACAATTATTGTCTCTATTACTTTGTTTCATTAATTTTTTCTCTATCTATGCACATTGTTGTACAAATTGTATGCATTTCCTTAATATTATTTTATCGTTTTTCCAGGGCCTGTATTGCATTAGAGGCTGTAACATTGCTATCAATTTGTATATGAAAGCTATTGAAAGTAAGTTCAAAATCTCTAGTGGATTATAAGTTATTTTAGCTAAAATTATTATTCATTCTTTGAATTAATATTACAGTTTCGTTGGCCTATCGAAATAAAAAGATAATTTAATATTTATTTCTAGATGAAGTTGGAAAAACTCCAGCTCAGCCTTATTTAGTTGCCGACACAAGGACCAATACAACAATTTCAATAAAATGGGATCGTAGTCAGTATAATAATATATCGTATTTGATTCAGTATCGGTACGATGGAGCCAAACATGAACTTGACTGGGAATATTACCGTCCATCAAAAATTCTCAAAGAAAATTTTGTGAAAATTGAAGGCTTGCATCCATACACTAAATATAGAGTGAGTGTCTTTTGAATAATTCTCCAAAACTTTAAAACATCTGTTTAACCAAATCGCAATTATAGACTTAAGATTACAAGAAGGTCTCGTTACCTAACTCAAGCCAAGCGATTAACGATTGGCGTCAACATTCGCCAACTTCTAAATTACTTCTTTAGAGAGTTTTCATTTTGGATTGCAGCCAAAAATCGAAACTTCGGTAGGATTGCTGTTGAAATTGTGTAGAATACACAAAATTCAAGTTATCGCTTGGAAAAAATTATATCTTACATATCCTTGCGATTCATTACATTTTAAATGCTGTCAAGGATTTTTTATGATTAAGATTCGATGTTTTATTATTAAAGGAAATTTCTAAAAAAAAATCCCGATATGCAATAGTAATTTTTGAAACTTTTAATGTGTTGAAACTTTGAGATTGAAAACATTCTTGAATAGATTGATTTTTTTGGATTATTTCAGATTATTTTAATTGAAAACGCGTAAAATATTTGCTTGTTAACATTTAATAGCCACAAAAATTACTGTCTGCGATATAATTATTTATATTTCTCTTTTATTTCATAACAAAAAAATAACTGTATGTCAGCTACTTTCGCTTTGCCTTAGGGCATCCGAAGTAAACTGAATGATAGACATCAAAACATCATTGGGGGGACTTAGAGTAGAGTTCTAAAAATCAGCCTGAGCCACAATTGAAATTCTTCTGCTGATAGAGGTTAGTCCTGTCATGCAGTTGGAAGTAATTTGATCTCAAACTATCCCTACGTGCTCAGGAGAAGCGAGAGTCCGCTTACTTATCCACAATTTCTCATTTATGCGTTTGTATTGACAAACAAATAACTTATTTTCATATTCCATTAAAATATAAATAATTATTTAATAAAAAATTAAGTAGCAGAGGAAACTGCATGATAACATTCTCATATTCCTCAACCTCGACGCAAAATTATCATGCGAATGTAATTCAGTAGATGAATTGTTGTGTTTTCTTTCTCATCCTTGCTGACATCGCTGCTCAACGAAATGTTTAAAAACATTATGTTGTCAGTTTATACTGACGTGACAAATGCGCAATATCCATTTCACTTTGGAATTTATTTAACATCTTGCGGATGGAAAGATGGCATGACATCATGGTGTAGCATAAGACAACGTTGAGGTGGATCTTAAATCATGTGTGTCATTATATTTATCCTGTTATCGTAGAGTATTGTGAATTGATACCGTTTCATTCGAAATATTATTATTATCATTGCATACATTTCATCAAAGGATGTGTCCATTGTGCTCTCATCATTTATTTATTGCATTCCATTTCAGTTCCGTGTGGCTTGGATAATTTTGGAAAACTATCCACCTTTATTTAGTGAAGAAAGCATAGCAATTTCTACATTGCCGTATGGAGGTAATTTAAAAATTTTTTAATTAATTTATAAAAATTCTTGCTTTATGTTTTTGTAGAATAAATGAAAAATAAATATATTCATTTAACTATTTATTTTTTTACCATTGTACTGGCTAACTAACAAATATTTCAGCTGCATAGCAATAACATTTAGATCTTTAACTGCAGAAGATTAAAATCTAGGTGAAATCATGTAGCTGCGAAATTTGTAAATCTTTTTTTAAAAAAGTAATGGATTTATCAGTATTGTATAAATATGGTTAGGTTAATGGCTTTGTTGTAAATATGTTAATAAATATGGTTATGTTAATGTGTTTATATTTTCGAATTATAATACTCCTGGGAGAAATACAACCTCTATATCACAAAAATGAAAGTACATATTACATGTTATTTAAAGCTACAAAAGCATACTTTTGTGAACCTGATGCTTGTGATAATAACACAAAATTTCGTTCACAATTGGCTTAGTCATTGGAATATGAAAATATTATTTTTGCTGTATATCTTCACTTTTTTTAATCGATACATTATCCATTTGTAAAAAGATTATCCTAGAAGAACATTGTGTCTCATCTTCCTTGATAGACAAACAACATGACAAGAATTGTCAAGAAATAGGGAATCCCCACAAAGATTATGTTTAAATCACGTCCGGGTCATCACTTTCGGGACTTCCATTTACTTATGGTTTAAAATTTTGACTATCAGAATCATTTTAGCATTCATGTAGGCCTCTAAATCAGTCAACTGCTAACAAGTAAAAACATTTATTCAGATTAACAAAAAGATTCTAGAGCAACAAGATCTTAAAATTGTCAACTATATCTTGAGATGAAAAATAAGAAACATGCTATATAACAAAGTAAACGGCAATTAGTAATTAATCGTTATTTATATATAGATGTAGCTAAATGCAACAGATTTATTCATTTCACTTAATTTTCATTTTTACCTTTGAAGAAGCAAGCGACTGTCAGAAGATATGAATGATGATATTTCCCAAACCACCCCATATGAAACATTTAAGGAAATTCAATCAAAAAGATGTTCATTACCAGACATTATTCAAAGAAATGTTCATCTGTTATATACATATTTATGAAAAAAGACATAAAATAAAGCATTTTCATACCGACAGTTATTGGCTTACAATGGGGCAACTTTAAAATAATCATCATAATAATTTACATTTAATTCACTTATAATAATAAATTAATGGAAAAAATCATTAAATGAATTAATTTATGTTTAACTGAGTAAGGAAAAATGAATATTTTAAGGAGTATAAAATAAAAGTTGCATGAATAATTCATCAACATGAAAACGCTTTTAATAAATGATCCATTAAGTATCACTTAAATATCCAATGAGAATTTGTTAATAAATAACCTCTAAATTTAGTCTTTTACTTCAAATACACTCTATATATTAAAGAAATATTAACAAGTATTTATAAATATTCATTTTTCTATCCCATTCGATTGTTTAGTTCCATCTATGAACAAAAACTATCTCGCCCCCCTCTCATTTGTTCTAAATGTTTGATTTTGCACAATCAATACTCTTTCCCGAGAAAAAAGACAATCTTGAACAAAATACGCGGCTAATATAAGAAATATTATTGTTTCTTAAATCAGAGTATTTATTTCTTATTTCTAATTTAATTATTTCTATTTACAAGCACCTTCAACACCACCAACCATAACTTGCTTAACAGCTGTCAGCTGTTCCCGTGTTTCCATGAGTTGGGATCCTCCACCACTAGTGAATGGTCCAATTTTGTCATATGTATTATTAATTTATGAGTATGCTACAGGAACAACGATGATAAAGGTAACAAACTTTGTTTTTATTTATTATTTTAGAAGTTTTACATAAAACGAAAGATGGATCTTCTAACATCTCATTATTTTATTATGATAGCAATTAAGGTCCATGAAATTATCTTTTCAAATAGATAAACCGAACTTAATATATTTTTTTAAATCCCTTAAGTCTTAAGAAAAAGTAAATCTTTGAATTTTCAGAAATTAAATATAAATACGATGTATTTACTTTTAAAATGAGCATTGAAAACAGGAATAGAAACTGTTTGACCACTTAGAGAGTTATATATGAATATACTTGATACTGGTTTTAACGCATATAGGATTTTAATTAACCGTGTTAATAATTCATTAGTATTAACACATGGATGCAAGATAACAGTAATGGGTAACGCAAGATAACAGATGAAAAATCATGTTATCCTTCTGGTTACTTCATGCTTCTTCCTTTTGTTCTGCGCACAGAACGAAGGAGGGATATGGCTGTCAGATTTTTTCAAAATCTCTATAAATGATACTGTGCATAGTATCTATGTATAGTTTACTGTGCCTATTCAATACATTTTAGCAACGAACATTCAATTTATTATTAAAGAAATTCTCCAAGATTCCCAGTATATGGCCCTCTATTTATAACCTTCCATTTTATTTAAGAGCGGGGGTGGGGGGGCATTGGTTTTAAAATTCTTTAAAAACATTCTTTTAAATGTTTGTTTTCTTTTAAATTAAAACATATAATGATTCATTCAGATTCCCTTTCAAAAACGTTTTCATAACTGTTCTTTTAAAATGAGCTTTAGTTTCCTTCAAACTGCATATGAAGATATTAAAAAAAACTAAGAAAATTTCAATCAAACATCGAATTCTTTC
The DNA here is from genome assembly GCA_026543055.1 of Argiope trifasciata. Classification (NCBI taxonomy): domain Eukaryota; kingdom Metazoa; phylum Arthropoda; class Arachnida; order Araneae; family Araneidae; genus Argiope; species Argiope trifasciata. The sequence goes on from JAPMOQ010033694.1 coordinate 4,401,743, forward strand.
ATTTCATAATGAATCCTTTCATCTGGGTTATTTATATATGTTATTGTATATTGTATAAGATAAATAACCATTTCAAAATTTTGTTAAATATGACGTCTTTTCATTTTTATATACAAAATTTGTCTTCCTATTTATAAAGAACCCACTTGTTTGCTATTGTAGTCATCATAGACAGCAATTTTTACTTTTTGTATTTTTACAGGATATTTCTGATACGTCACACACATCTGACGGAGGTTTACACTACATGATAATCAACTTAAAACCCTCGACTACCTACAGAATTTCATTAAGTACTAGAAATTCAATGGGCGAAGGACCTCACGATGTCAGGAATATCACCACTTTGGCAAAAAGAATTTCAAGTACGAATGACAAAATTTTCTGGAGTTAAAATGTAGTTGCAAGTATTTAAAATGTAGAACAGATCTAAAAAATTTTTTCAAATAAATGAAGTTTTAAAGTTTTATATGGTTGTTCGTAAAAGTTTCTATTATTGATTGTTGTAAAAGATAATACAAAATACAATTTATTAAACAGTTAAATTAATAAGGGGGTCAGTGGAAATTATTACAAAGCTAAGATAGATGGTTTTTTTAATGTTCATTTAATAAACTTCCATATGGGTACCAATAGTTGTGGAAAATATATAAATATGGTGCTCAATTTATTTCTTTATTCTTTGCGAATTAATGCCAGCACTGATGACAGTGACATCATGATCTTTGCTTCAGGCAATTAATGTCCTATAAATTTGTTCTATAGACGATAACGAAAACTCTGTTTATTTAACACCATCTTTTCCACCAGTACGGTTCCTGAAATGTTCAAACTCACTTTAAAACGGTGATAAAATTTGACTGAGTGTATGGAGCAAATTTCATTAACATATTTCATAAATATTTAATGTTTTATGTTTTTTTAATAGATAGGATATTTTAAGCACAATGTAGCTTTATCAAATAACGCTTTTATCAAACAATTATGTAATCAGCGTAACTTACATGGAATACAAAAATCATTAAAAGTGGGATGCAATTATATAAAAAAAGTATTAGAAATTTATTTAAATATATAAATAAATAAACTAAATCCTAAATCAACTTACATTCTTAACAGTAATGACGATGAACACGTAAAAAATAGGTTGATGTCGTTTCACCAGGCCCAATAACGTATTAACAAAATTTCAGATAAATGCGTTTTAATAGCTAAGCTATCGTTTATTTTCTAGCTTAATATTCTTCAGAGAATCTAATTATTTAATCAATTCTCATTACGCTTAGTTTATTTACGCAGTAGTTCAACAGTTTTCTGTATCTGTTGAAATGGTGATTTTTCACTGGCTCAGAAGGTACAATAAGCCTTCTGTCTTCCCAGTTATTCAACTAATTACTTCTTCACCAATCTATCTTCGTGCCGACTTATTTCAGCCCTTTTTATGAAAACCGTTACTTATTTACTTCTTGAATACCTGCTTACGGAATTAACAAATATTGATATCTCTGGTCGACAAATTGGGAAGTGTCGCTGGAATTTTCTTGTAAAACTGGAAAGTTCTCGAAAATTAGGAAACTATGAATTGTTCGGGAAAACTCGTGAATAGAGTTGCCTTTCCAGTGTCCTTTTTGTTCCTGAAAACTTTGGAACCATTTTTTGACTTTTTCTGTAATTCAACAATAATCTTTAAAAATTCAAACTATTTCACACCAAAATCTATTTATTTATTAGTTTTTGAAATTATAAGTAAATTTCCTGGCCACTTTGCCTTTTTTATGGGGTAACACTAAAAACAACTAACATTTTCCTTTGCTTAGATGTTTTTATGTTCTTTGCACTAAAAAACATGTATTACAGCTTTAACCAGTTTAAAACAATAATTTTAGTGTAGTAATATCATGTTATTTATTCACTATGAATTGGATAAAATTTTATTCTTCTTTTAAAACTGCTTACAATGACATGAAAAACTGCAATTAACAATGACATGATTTATTTATTTTTAGATTCCCATCATACACCGGCATATCTACTGTTTGGTTCAAAGCGTCAAGTTTTGAGACAAGGTTTAAGAATTATTGATGAATCGAAAGTTCTCTATCATATTGCTAACGAATCAGTAACTGTGTCAGGTAATTTATTTAAAGTTTATTATCACGTTTTTATAAAATTGTGTTTTTTCATTATTATTACTTTTGGCTAAGCTCGTTTTGTATTTAACACATCTTGTGCAGTTCTGTTCATGAAATTTTGTATTTCTTTCTACAGGTGTTGGACTTTACTTGAAACAAAACGTGTTTTTTGTCTCTGATTCTCAAGGAAATTTGCATAGCATAAATTTGAAAAAAGGCTCTCATGTTAATACAATATTACATTCAAATAAAAGTTATTTTACTTCATTGTCTGTTGATTGGTTAAATGGAAAAATATACATGGCCGAAGAACATCAAGTGAGTATTTTATGAAATGTAGACTGAATATCTAAAATTTCTAAAAATTAATTTAATCATCATATAAATTAGATATTCTTTATACTTACAAGATTAAGTTCACTCAACGTTTAGTTTCCAAAATTTTCCATGTTTAGAATTTCGTCATATGATTACTACTGCTTCAATATTTTCCTACGTATCATTTTTAGATTACGAGATGTGATACGAATGGCAACAATTATGAAATACTGCTGAACAAGTTGAATCGACCCAAGAATTTGCACGTAGATCCTTTAAATGGGTAAGAATAGTTTTAGTCACTGCATTATACAATTTTTGTAAGTTTAATTCTTAACTTTTACGTAGTTTTATAAATTAGTAGTTTTTATACAAAAGTTAATTAAATATAAAAGTTCATCATTGAATGTCACACGTGATTATACATCTGTGGCAAAAATGAGATCAAATTAAAATTCCGAAATGATGTTGTTATTAATAAATATTCTAGTTTTGTATTCCTAGAGCATTCTTCATTCCAAACTTAAAATTATGGTATTTTTCAATACTCATCGGTGAAATAGCCTTGATTTGTTCTACATTTTGTTATTATATATTCACTTTCTTCAATATGAACAAATGTATAAGTGGAAAAGTTTGATCTCATGATTTTAACAAAGTTTCAAGCTTTAAAACTCCCCTAGCTTGGAAAAAAAATTGTTTCAGGAATTATTTGTACCATTTTGTCTCTCAATGAGATGATTAAAAAAGTAGTGCATTTGGCGAATGAAGCTTTATCAATTGTTGCTATTCATGTGTATGAAAAATCAATGAATTAGAGACATTATAAGCTTGAGGGTTGACTTTCAGTATGCGACTTTTGCACCAAAATAAAAGATCTGAGTCAAATATCGCTCTATGTCACTTCAACAGTAGACAGAACGCCTGTGCCATGAAAACAGGACAACTAAATAAAAGCAATGATATAAGTCAATGAAATTAATTATGTGATCTTGGCATTGAAATATTACATCCGTATTGGACAATGCCCTCATTTAGTGAACGACGGAAAGGATTAAATAAAGACAGACCTCTTTAATAATTATCTAAAATTTATCTTAGTTACGCTCTCCATTAAAGAGAGTCGGTAACCACTCGTTGACGAAGCTAATTAATGCATATTTCTTTTAACCGTTGAAGTGGAAGAATTGGATTAATCGTTGGAGATGATATGTGTATGAATTTCTGCCTTAATCTGGAATTTTTTTAAAAATCAGTTGACCATTTTAGGGCATTACAATAATTAGGCAAGGCTCTATGATAACATAACAAACAGGGAGGGTGCATCAACAATGAATTCATCATATAACAATATTAAACACAAAATAAGTCATGTTATGGACATTTTTTGTAAACATAAGAATTTATTCCTTGCTTATCTTCTATTATTTCCAATGTAATTTTTATAAATATAAAAATTGTTTTCTAGATACCTTTATCTGACAGTGACGGATTCTATTCTTGGTGGTGGATTATACAGAGTGGATCTAATCGAATTCGACCACGGCAAAACTATCAACTTCGAAAAGGCTGCGCTGATAGTTAGTGATAATCAACTTTCAGCTTTCGCAGTCGATTACAAGAATTTCAGACTCCTTTTACCATCATCGACGAATAACACAATAGTTTCTGTATCCTTAGATGGAAGTGATGTTTCAGACATACGAGAAAATTCTCAAACTCCCTTGTATAAGAACATACGAAGTATTGCTATACATAATGATTTGCTATACTGGACAACAGGAGATTTACTGTACGGAGAAGAACTGCATAAAAAGGAAAATAAGTACTACATAAATGTTTACTCCGTTGGAGAAGGTCCATTTTTATCTTTAAATATCCATCACACTGAATACCAGCCGAATCCAAGTAAGTTGTTATTCTCTGTTTCATAAAAGCTGACTAATTTCAGAAAACGTGTCTAATGAAGATTAAAAAAAACAAGCAAAAAATGTAGTGAGAGAAATAACAATGTAATTTTCTTTCTATTTGTATAAAACCTTCTAATAGAGATTCAAACTTCGTTTTTAAACAACTGCTTCGACTAATTTCCTTTGACAAAGTTATCTCCCATCTTATAATAGATAAGATAATATTATTATAGTAATGCCGTATCATAGAAAAGGTGTATTTACTTGCTTATATAGGATTGAATAAAAATTAGCCACATCTAAATTTTTTTAAGCAATGTTGTTTGTACAATGATATACAAGCAATTACATTTAAATCTATTCATGCTGTATTAAGCCATGAGACATCATATTTAATTGCAACTTCAAAGTCACTCTAAATTTCAGATAATACTAAAGGAATAGGGAAAATATAAAATCCTCATCAGAGTATATGCAAGACTGTTGTGTTTTCCACTCTTAATTACCTCAAAATAAAATTCTCATATTCTTCTTCTAGTTCCATTAAATCCAGTGGAATCAGTTCAAGCTTTATTTGGCATGGACGTAGCAAAAATCAGTTGGTCTAATCCGAGGCTACTAAGTGGTCAAGGTAAGTATATATATATATTTTTAATTCAACATGTTTTAGAGGTGTAATCTTGCAAAACAGATCCTTACTTATAAACTGACAGATTTACATACAGAGAAACTCAAAGCTTTTTCTATAATTTGTAAGGAGGTCAAAAATACAAAACTTGGAAAAAATAATATAAGAATATGTGGATCCAAATGTAATGTATGATATCAGAAAATTCTTTGCCATTATAAATTAATAAGCCTTAGCTCAGATTTATTTTCAATTCTAAGTTCTTTCATGCAGAGAACAACATTTTCAAATGACGATATGTTCATTGTGATAACTAGCGTCTGCTGACTTAGAAAACAATGCAATAATGTAACAATAAGACTTCTGCATCAACGTTTCAGTTGGCAATATTTACTGAACTCATATCTACTGAGACAGTGGTTCAAAGAAAGAGGACTCTGTGATTTTTGAAAGAAGTTTTTCAAGAATTTCATTCAAGCAGGTATTAAATAGGACGTAATTTTTGCAACTTTTAATGTCTTGTTCCTTTTGCAATTTCACCTTTGCAGCAACCTTGTAGAGGTGCTAAATTACAATTATAAGTAAATTTTACCATGGAAAACCAACTAATCTGTGTAACCCTTACCTCCTTGCACGTTTTTAAAACTATTATTCTGAATTACGCTGTATTATATTCAATTTGGAGGGAGTTGATTTATAAATGAAGCATGGAAAGAATTTTATCTTTGATTCTCTAAAATTCAGGGATCTCAAAATCTTGAATATACAATAGAAATACCATTCTGTTAAATAAAGACGATGGCTAAGTTGAATACTACGATTTCAACTATATTATTTGTTTTCAGGAAAAGGAGCATGGAAGAAGTGGCTTTATGAAGTAAATCTACTAGATCATACTAGCAATCGAGCAGTTTTTAAGGTTAACATAAGCAATAACGTGTATGACATGTTTACTTTGAAACCCAATACAACTTACTCTGTGAAAGTTAGACCATATAGCGAAGGTGGAAAAGGTCCCTGGTCCTCAGAATTCACTGGTAGTACTCTTGAAGATAGAGAAGGTAAGGTTTATAACCCTTTAACACGATATTTTTCAAGTGTCATGTATGAATCTCTATGTAACGTATTACGCATTTATCAAATCTATTAGGTTGTTCGGAAAGAAATTTCGTTTTTTCCTGACAAAGGATTTAATTGCATTTTTCGCACCCAATTTCATACTTAAACCGCAAAATCATTTTATGTTTTAAGAGCTGATATAGCAAGGCTTGAGTGTGAAAAAGTGCAGATGATTCTTCGCAGTAGTTTTTGGATGGTGCCCTTTTAAATATGGAGAGCAATAAACAGCATTTTCGTCATTTTTTTCTTTTTTGCTATAAAAGGTAAAAATGCTGTTCAAGCCAGAAATAAATTAGCCAATATGTGTGGAGAAGATGTGTTAACAGTACATCAGTACCAGAACTGATTTGCAAAATTTTTCCTTCAAATGAGGAGGCCAAAAACCACCTCGATCAGTTTTTTTTTACAGCAAAGACCAAAACTTTTATGAGCGTGTAATCATGTTACTACCAAAAATATGGCAAAAGGTATTAGACCAGAATGGCAATTTTATAATTTAATAAATAATTTATTCATTAAACGAAAATTTCTTTTCATTTTGACAAAAAAATACGAAATGACTTTCCGAACAACCCAATATATGGAAAACCAAAAACCGTGACTTTCTTCATTCTTTCCAGGTGAGAAAAGTGATTTACCATACATTTTGTGGGGCGCCGAAGAAGGTCTTCTGAAGTCTGATTTCGTTGCGCAAAATGTTGAGCCAATTATACATAAAATAAACCTGAATAATGCACATATTACTGGTAAGTTTTGATTTATTAAAGTATATGGTATTTCTCTTTTACACATAGAAAAAATATTTCCACTCTGATAAACGCAATTCTAAGTAATAAATAGTTTCCAAATCATGATAATTTTATTTTTTATTAAAGGCATACAATAATAGAATTCTTGAAAATAACTGACAATTAAAAAAATTTAGAAAAAATTAGTAAAAAGTACCCCAATAATAACTTTGAATCGTGTATTTATACTTTATTACTAAACGATTTTTTTGTTCCCTTAAATTCAGTGATTTCTCAACAAAAAATATTGCCAAAAAATTATTCAATATTGTCTTTATGCATTTCAATTTGAAAAATAAAGGCATTTTTTTATGGGATTTTAGTTATCTCTCTCTCTATGTTATCATAATATTTTGTTTTCTTAAAAGTTGCATTAAATTCATTTTATATCTCAACTTTTGAATTAATGAAAGCAAAATGCAAGGAAAGCAAAATATATATTTTATAAAACATGTGTAGTGATTTTTATGGGAAATTAATGGATATAGTTTTGAATCTTTATTATCATTTATTTAGAGCAACTTTTGTAAATAAATACTTTGAATGATTTAAATTTGGAATTGGTTAAATACGCTCATTTTCGAGACACAAAAAAGTCTCATTTACAATAATAGTTTTTTTAACGTTAATATGAATTAAGGAAATTCTTCAAGTATTTTTCTTTTATTTCAGATATTGCCTCATATCATAAATTCGTCTTCATTAACACAAACACATCTTTTGTGTATGTTTACAACATCGTACAGTCGTCTATAACTAGGCTTGCTAATATTACGGCAAATAGCATTGCAGTGGATTGGTATGCTCCCAAATTATATTACTCAAGTGCAGCGAATCAAATGGTAAGTACGAAAACAGTGTATTTAGGAGAAATCTATATTAACACGAAATTAATGTCTTCTGAAAAATTCTTTTAAAAGCCTGGATTTTTTTTTCGTATACTTAATTCGTACAAAACTTAAGTTTAAAAAAAGATGACAAAATAATCCTATTTTCGGCTTATAAAATGTCCTTCAAAAGGAAGGTTTAATTCAATATTGTGGAGCATTTTCTATTTAAAATATATTTCCTGATGAAATGTTTATTGTAATGGCCTATCTGGCAAATTATTGTCCCTTCCACCTTTACAACAAAAAAAATTGAAGAAATAATATCATTTAGCTGCTGAAATTATACGAATTTTTATTATTTAATCAAATTTTAATCTGATTTTGCGAGTAATGCCTTGAAATTTAAAAGCATCTACAATTTATATCGCTAATAAATATTTTTCTTAGCAATTGATTTTATTATGGATGCTTTATTTAATTAAATATTACTAAAATTTCTTTCTAATTTCATGCTAAGCACTTTAAAAGGATTTTGTATCTTAACATTATGCTATAAATTTCAGATCTCGCGGTCAAACATCGATGGAACCCAACCAGAGCCGCTTCCTATTGTAACAATGGCTAAGACAATAGCTATAGATTCAGCCAACGCTTTTATATATTGGATAACTTCAAACAGTGTTGAACGCTCTCGGCTGAATGGAATGGATCACTTTGTGTACATGAAAAATGCTTTGTTTTCCGGAAAACACGGTAAACTGATTTTGATTTCTTATCTATTATTTCTACTGATACCCCATTCTACCTACGATTTTTAATATTTCTTATTGCATTATCATATTTTTCTTCATATATTGCATTCATATTTTTATTAATTTTAGCCTCGTTTTAAAAGTTGCCAACGTCAGAAAAGTATTTCTATCAAACGTAGCATTAATTATTTTTATAGTTTCATCAAGGCATAAAAATAGACAATTTAAATAAATATTTTTAACAGTTTTCAATACAAAACGCATGCTTAATTTGCGCATCATTCATATTCTTGGGGTAAATATATATTTTACCATACATTTCATTTGCCAACATAGTGTGGCAAATATATAATAATGCAATTGTAATTGTAAATATTGTGTTCGATTTATTACATTTTTATGCATTGTATTTTAAATGAGGAGAAATTGCTTAAAACAAGCTTTTTAAAACTTTAGATACGAGAAAAGAGGTTATAAATGATGCCGAAGTTTCGTTTTATAATTCGACAAGGAATTAATATCTAAAAAATAGCTTCATGCAAAGGACATAAGCTCATTATGCTAATTTTTTACAAATATCAATTAATTAAACTGAATAATTTCCTCTTTTTAGAAAAAAGAAAGAGAAAAAAAAGTACACAAAAAAGGAAGAAACGGAACTCAGATGCCACATTTCTTTGAAAAGCTATGACAAATAGAGATGGGACTAAATGATTTATTAAGTTAAATGGAAAAATATAAAAGAATTCAGTATAAGAAAGCGGATTCCGGATAATCGAGCTAAATAATCAAATTCGTGTACTGTTTTTAAAGTTTTGTATTTCAAATTTAAAAAATTATAAAATAGAAAAGTAGAATAAATAAATCTGGTAGACCTTCTTAAAAAAGTGATGTATAATACATGAACAAAATATTTTTATAGTACTATATAAAACAAGTTACAAAAAGAAAGAAGGTTACTATTTCATTGAAAAAAATAAAGTTTAAAATACACTGAAGTGACAAAAGTCATGGGATAGCAATATGCAAATATACAGATGGCAGTAGTATCGCAGCGAAAAAGTATAAATGCGCAGTTCGTTTTCCAGAGCTTTCATTTGTGTTCAGGTTATTCATGTGAACAGATTTTTCGTGATTTATGGCGGCACGACGAGAATTAACAGACTTTGAACGTGGAATGTTAGTTGGAGCTAGACGCATGGGTCATTCCATTGCGGATATCGTTAGTGAATTCAACATTCCGAGATCCACAGTATCAAGAGTGTGCCGAGAGTATGAAATTTCAGGCATCACATCCCATCATGGACAGCGCAGTGGGCGACCACCTGCACTTAACGACCGAGACCGCCGACGTCTGTGTAGAATGGTCAATGTTAATAGACACGCAACACTTCGTCAAATAACAGCAGGAATCAATGTGGGACTTACGAGGGACGTGTCCGATAGGACTGTGCGGCGAAATTTGTCTTCCTTGGGCTATGACAACAGAAGACCGACTCGAGTGCCTTTACTGACAGCACTGCATCGCCTGCAGCGACTCTCCTGGGCTCGTGAGCATATCAACTGGTCCCTAGACCAGTGAAAAACCGTGGCGTGGTCAGATGAGTCACGATTTCAGTTGTTACGAGCTGATGGTAGAGTTCGAGTGTGGCGCAGACCCCACGAAGCCATGGACCCAAACTGTCAGCAAGGCACTGTTCAAGCTGGTGGTGGCTGCATAATGGTGTGGGATGTTTTTACATGGCATGGACTCGGTCCTCTGGTGCAACTGGACCGATCATTGACTGGAAATGGTTATGTTCAGCTGCTTGCAGATCACTTGCAGCCATTCATGGACTTCACGTACCCACACAACGATGGGATTTTTATGGATGACAATGTGCCATGTCACCGGGCCAGAACTGTTCGCGATTGGTTTGAAGAACATTCCGGACAATTCCAGCGCATGATCTGGCCACCTAGATCGCCCGATATGAATCCCATCGAGCATTTATGGGACATCATCGAAAGGTTCGTTCCTGCCCAAACTCCTGCACCATCCACACTTTCACAATTATGGACGTATATACAGACAGCATGGCTCAATATTCCTGCAGAGGACTTCCAACGACTTGTGGACTCCATGACACGTCGAGTTGTTGCACTTCGCCGGGCAAAAGGAGGACCGACACGATATTAACAGTCATCCCATGACTTTTGTCACTTCAGTGTAAATCTGATTGTGTATAGATAAATTATAAATAACTGATTTCATTTAAAGGTATTTTTATTGTTAGTCTCAGTTTTTATGTGAATTTTTTTCATCAAAAATTCAAAGATTTAATTTTATTTTTAGTTATGGGTTTAACTCTGGATTTGGCCCAAGAAAAACTTTTCTTTATGATCAGGAGCTTTGAAGGCTCCGTACTATACCAAGCCTGTTTAGCTAGAAAAAATGCCGAGTCTTCCTGTACCACAATGGAACCTGAAATTATTGGATCTTTATCTGAAGATAGTTTGTAAGTTGTTATTCTTATTATATTTACTTTTAGAAGCATACAATCGATAGTTATTTTTAAACTTGTACGAATTTTTAAAGATTTGCGCTTAGTCTAGATAGAGAAGTATATAAGATCCGAGATGAACAAATAGAATAGTCACTAATTAAAAGATCCCCGACTGACTTTGTGTTAATACTGTTTTATATCAGTGCATTTCAACCTTTTTTTCAGCTGCAAATCCCTTTCAATCCTTATTTTAAATGTTACCTCTTACTTGTGAAAAAAACATTTGAAAATAACAGCAGTTTTATTCATCGCCATTTATGAGTTGCAGAAAATGGAAAACAGAGACTGAATAAAATATTCACTGATAAATTTTATTTAATCAACACTATATAGTAAACTATATATAGCACTGGGAATTAATTAATAATCTAAAATTACTACCTGCTACATTTCAAACAAATTAATGAAGAAAGAGCCAATTTGTTAGGGATAATAATTTTTGCATAGATTTTCTAAAAAGTCAGAAATTATAAATATGCATATAACTTACAGATTGAAAGCAGCAGCAATAAAACCTTTGAGTTTGGTGTGATCTAGATGAATTCTTAAAATAAGTCTGGAATAGTCTGAAATTTAGTTTTAAAATCGAAATATCAGTGGGCCAGTTGATTTATTATTTATGAAAACGTCTGGAGAAAAGGACCTTTCCTCTAATAATTCAGAAAATATAGTCAGAAAACTTGAAAAAAAAATTTCATAGCCACACCCTAATCAATCATTGCTTTTTTATGTTAGCAAATTTTCCCCTTTAGCAGGAATTCAGATTTGCGATTATCTCTTGGCTTTACTTTAGTTCTGTCATCTAATATTTATGACATAATACTGAATGATCCAAAATGTATCTTAAGAATGAGTATTGTCACTTACAATTATATGTTAAAATGTTTTAAAAATTTGGACCATATAAAAAATGTTTTGCGATGCAAAATTTATTTTAATGCATTCGTAGCATTATAGATGCATGTATTCCTTATTGCAATATGTCTGCATTTAATTATCATTTAAACATATTTTTGTTTTAATTTCAGGCATGGTCCAGTTTTCTACTACAACAGAAAGATATTTTGGATTCATGAAAACCAGAGAGCATTTGTTAGTGATATTAACGGAAAAAATTTTGCCCATATTGAGGGGTTAGGCTTAACGGCTTTGACGTCAATGGAAATCATGGATCCTTTATTACAAACTTTTCCAGGTAACTATTTTTTAAAATTTTAGTTCTTCTGAAACTGAAAGAATTTTTAGAGAACCTTCATTACTATATTTTCTTCAAAATTATTTATGAAATTGAACTGCTGTGAAGGATAAGATTGTAACTGTATTGACAGCTAAATTACATCGTGTGCGTGCTTATTTATTACAGTAAACGAAAAGTTAGTGTCCTTTGTAAATTTTGAGACTCAAAAGTTTCCATTTTTATTTTCCTTTGTGCAAATATAGCCAAATACCAAGTAATTACTTACCCATCATTAAATGAAGACTTCAACCGCAATTAAAATTCTCCAATTTAGTTTCATCAATCTTTCTCCCTTTGTTTGCACTGAATAGATAAGGTATTTGAAGGACACAAGGAGACGGCTTTTTATTAATATTATTTCGAGGCGCATCCTCTGCAGTCTGTTCTTGCTTGTTGAATTGAATTGCGAAAAAAAAAAAAAGAAAAGAAAAGGAAAGGGGGAAAAAAACGTATTTGGTCACGAATTGATATAACCGCAAGAAATCACGAAAGGAAACTAAATAGTAAAATCTAAGTCTTAAAATTCAATCTTAACAAGTCAAGCTGCAGAGCCTTCAAATTTATAAAAACAAAAATCTGTTCATAAAAAATAAAAGAAAAAACACTAAGCGAAAACAATTAATTCAAGAAAACAAATAACAGTAAAAAAATGAAACATTTTATGAGGAACCAGTTTTTGCTATCGAACTCTGGTGGTTGTGAAAGTTTTATTCTTTGTTGAATCTAGTATATAATAACCGTTTAAAAGTATATTCTTTATTTCGGCGCAAAAAGCACAAGTCAGTTATTTGTTATTTCTTTGATAATGCTGTAGTTCAAAACATTTACATCAAAATCCTTCACTCGTATCTTTAGTACTAGATATATATATTAAAGAACATTGTATCACTTTCCGCTTCAGTAAATGAGCGTACACACACAAAGAAAGAGAGAGGGGGGGAGGAAGAGAGAAGCTCTGTAAAATTACTGACATCGACAAGTTCCGCACTCCCAGTGAAGAGATAAAAATTTGTCGATTTAACACATTCTTTTAAAATATACCTATAATTTTCTTACCTAAATAGACACGTATAAATAAATCCATATCAAAATATCACGGTATATAATCGTGGGGATAAATATTTCATTAACTTTTCCTTTTTTCGCTCGTGCGTCTTTTGAGTTGATGTACCTAGTCGCTGCTGTTTGTACATAAATTAAGTCTTCTGGTATGGAATAAAGCGAAACTTAAAATTCGAAAGTATTTTCTCTCCCTTCGACCAGACAGATAGATAGATATATATAGGAACTGTTTGAAAGAAAACATGTTAAAAAAAATTCTACTAGGAGAGATTACAAAAACTCTTACTACATGTTCAGACTGATTATTTCATTGTTGTTGTTTACGACATTTATCTTAAGATAAGAACTGGATAAAAAGAACATTTTTTTTTTTTCATTTACAAAGACTTTTTATCTTTGACCTAGTATTATCTAGCAATTTTCTACGACTTTCTATCTCTCATATTTATTATTTTTGTAGCTATTTAGAAGCTACAGTTGCTTTTATTTTGTCATCATCCTTGAAAGCGGCAACTGCGCCGGGAAGGAATAGAATTGAAAGTCAAGGTCAGAAAGGAACCGATTGGAGTAAATTTTGATGGGGGAGGGGGAGTCTTCCTTTCTTTTTACCAAATAATTTTCTGGGTGGTGCAGAATTCAAATTGAGAAGAGATAGTTCCTCAAATAACTTTATTTTCTCTTTAGTGATGGTAGCTTTTATTTGCTTCAATGCTGGAGCACCATGTAAAGACAATACACACTGCATAAAGCAGTCGAGAAATTGACCTCTTTACTTCAGAATAAACAATTTTTATGTTACTTTAAAGACTCCTTTTTCTTGATATTATTCAGAACTATCCATTAAATTTGAAAATTCATTGTTGCTCTCAATGAGTTCAAATTCAATGTGCGTGAATAGCTTTTTGAAGAAAAACAAGATCAAGACATTTTGTCTCGGTAAGAAGCCTTTAGTAGTCCAAAACTCTTGGTAATATAAAATATCAAGATTATATACTTTTATCACGCTTTTGTAAGCCGAATTTTTCATACTTATAATACTTCTACAATATGCGGGAAAAAAATCCGACTTGAACTGATTACAAGCTTGTGATAGCGGCTACAAAATTTCAGTAAAAGAAAAACTTCATATGGGTTAAATCAGAATAGGTAATATATTAAGAATTTAACTGTAGATTTTATTATGTGAATCTAATTTTAACATAAATGGAAAATAAAGTTATTTGGCTTATATGATCTAAAATCAAAGTACACTCTGTTGTATTCAACAATATTTTTATATTTCTCAATATTACATGACATTGCGCAATTGTATATCACATTCCATACATTGGGAATATTCAATTTGGTATTGCATAATGTGCTATTAGAATATCATTCAAATTACGCTTTATTTTTACAGATAATCTCGATATGAAAACTATAAAAGTTGTCCCGCCATCGATTTCTGAAGATGCAATTCACGTGGAAGGAACTCACGATAAATTTAATATCACACTGGATCCCATTCTCTCTGTGAATTACGGCACAGTCTTCTATGAGATACGGATTGATGATGGAGATGAAGTCTACAGTTGTATCACAAATAATACTGTATTTGTATATCCTGTCATGAAACGTTTAGCTCCTTTCACTCCACTCATTATTGGAATACAAGCATTTACTTATTATGCATCATCCAAAAAGACTGTTGTTTCTCTACACTCACCACCTTCTAGTAAGTAAATTTAAATATCATAGCCTTCTATTGGATTCTAGGACCTAGAATTTTCTTGAAATTTAAATTGCATTAAATTTTTTTAACAAAAAGGGTAACTTTGTAACGTTTTTACCACTTCAATATGAAATAATAAAAAAGCAAATTTAAAAAAAGCATAAAAAGGGTGCAAATATTAAATACTTAGATTCCTTTTTTTTTTTTTTTACAGAAAATAAGTAAGATTTCTAATATTTAATGGAAACTTCTTTATTGAAAATTCTCACAATATTCTCAATAATTACCGTAAGGATTTTAATTTGATTAAAATTTAATTTTTATAAATGTCTAAAAATGTTTTCCCACATATCATTCCATCCGCAATCCAATGTGTAAAATATTGCTTAAAATATATCATGATCATTATTACGTTTCACATTAATTTTTAGAATATGTAGAAGAGATAGAATGGAGTGCACATTGTTGGTTAATCTAGTTCAAATTCCCCGATTACTTTTTTATTTTATTTGTAACAACAATGTTTTGGAAAAAAATCAATTGTATGTTTATTTAAATGTGAATATAAATAAAAAATATTGCTACTGCGAAACTTTTTATATTTTAGAGTCAATTAATTTTAAATTCCATAGTGCAAATATATGAAGAACAATTTTGAAATTTAACTCTTAAATGCATCATTTTTATTCATTGAAATATGTCGATATATTTTCAGCTTAGATCTAGAATATTAAGGAAAAAGTAACGAAAAAAAACCTTAGTTATGCTTTAAAATCTAATTATTTACTATTTTAAAGAGAAAAATTATTTTAAGTTGATTTTAGTTCAGAATTTTAGTATTTTTTTTAATTGACATTTAATTAATCAAAAAATAAAAGAAATTTTTATTCTTTTTGCAAAAATTTATATTTTAATCATGTTAATCTCACGTGCATGTAAAAATTATCTTTAACCTTCATATTAAACTCAATTTAAAAAGAACAATGTTGTTATTATCACTTTTAAGTAGTTATAGATTGTTAAGAAAATCTAATTAAATCCTTTTGAGGATTAGCGGTTTTCCTCACAATAGGAAGTGGTAAATATCCTAAATCATAAAACCTCAGAATCTCCTTAAAAATTTTATTACGTTTTTAATATTCATTATATTATAAATTTTATTATTCTTTTTCAG
This sequence comes from Argiope trifasciata, assembly GCA_026543055.1. Lineage (NCBI taxonomy): Eukaryota > Metazoa > Arthropoda > Arachnida > Araneae > Araneidae > Argiope > Argiope trifasciata. The sequence continues at coordinate 4,417,950 of JAPMOQ010033694.1, forward strand.
TACCGTCAAGTCCTCTACATCCAAGAATTTTTATAACATATAAATCATCTCCACTGAATCCAAATCACGATATCGTTGCTGATTTCAGATGGTCTCCGCCAGCAAAAACTAATGGAATCATCATAAACTATTACGTAAAATGCTGGATGATAGTCAACGAAACAAAAATACCTGTTTGTGATGATGTGGTTGATGGAAAATTATTACAATTTCAGAAAGAAAACATACTTGCAAATACTACTTACACCTTTCAAGTAAGCTTTTGTTAAGAATGTTTAATTTTCATGTGCTAAAATAGAACCTTTTTTTAAAAAATTTGAAAGAAATTTTTTTAGAATTGTTATACATTTGTAAAAATATTATATTCTTTAAGTAGTGTCTAAGCTTACAAAGGGCATGTAAAAGGATTACTTACTCAAAATTGATTGGCGGCATTGCCCAGTTTTATGCCTTAACTTTTCGAATAATTTAAAATATCCATTGCGTAATTCCTTTATTTGTATTTTTTTACTTTTTTCTTTCCTTGAGGGTGTTTTTTTTTTGGGGGGGGGGGGGTTAGTGAATAATGCTGATAGAATTCGACAGCGGTATACATGCCATCTTTTTACTCAATATATCGTCATATCTTCTTAAATGTATCCTTTTGTAATTATTCTGCTATTTAGATGAAAAGTAAATTATCACAATTAGAAGAAACGCAAAATATCAAAAACTATATTTTTGATATACTCATTAGAATCAGCTAAGACATGAATGCAGGAAACAATGTTTCTTTAGACTTATTTTGTCTGCTAGATTAAACAGAATCGAAAAGTTGCTGGTTTGTCTTTGTTAAAATGTTGGAAACTCTCAAACATTTGATATCATTTGTAAAAATTGGATTAATGAAAGATAAAATACATTTATTTTTTAATTGAATGTATTTTAGCACTTTAGAATTTTCTTTAGCCATTTCAAACAGGTAATAAATAAAATTAAGCTATACGAATATGTATCTTAATAAAATACAAAAAGTTCGAAGCTAAAATGCGAGATAAAAAAAATATCTTAAAGCAATTATCTGTATTGAGAGAACAATGCGTGGTTAGTAAGAATAGTATTGCTCTAACAATGGCTACAGTTTACAGGCTAGGCTAAAGAAGTATCTTTCCCCGTAAGGGGACTATCTATTTAACCCTTTCAGGGGCGGTGACATACTCCATATGTCACCTTTTTACAATTTTTTTAAAACTAGAAAATCGCGTTGAAATAACTACATAAAATTTCCTAACGTTTTTTAAGTCTTTATCTTGCCAATAGACGGCAGCACGAGTCTTAGAAAGTATTCTGTTTCCACACAAAAAATTCAAGATGGAAGCATGTTTTCATATGATGTAATTTGTCTTCATTTTATTCCGATAAACTTTATTTTCGAATTCAAAAAGCTCATTTTTTTGCGTCATTCATGTTAAAAAGCGTCATGAATCCCTAAAACTGCTTTCATTTCATAAAAATACCTTCTAATTACGAGTTGCATATTTGTGAATTCGCTCCAAAACATGTTCTAGATGCGCGGTGACATACCCAGTATGTCACCTACCCCCCAGCCCCCTAAGGACCTTAATTTTTTTTAACTGTAAATTACATGTCAGTAATAGGATATAATCAGAATTAAATAATTGTTTCGAAAAAAAAATCATTTTTGGCATAGTGCCCCTGAAAGGGTTAAAGACAGCTGAGAAAATAGACTGATACAGGGATTTTGATAGTATGCGATGACTGTGAAGAGCTCTTGAGAGATGATAGAGCAGCCACAGACCAGCGGTAGACAGGGATTTTTTTTTAATTCCATCTATCTTTGATCAGACTGTTGGGATATGTGGAAGAGTAAAACACCTTGGTAAATATCGTACTTGGCGTTTGTTTCCTTGTAACTTCATTAAAATAACATACCCCAGCAAAAAATTCTCATTTTTGTCATATGAAACACAGTATATCTATATCAACTGTAATAATTTAACTAATTATTTTTAAATATTTCACAAGAAACAGATTATCGTTTGAAGTCTTTATAATCATTAATGTCACATCCATTGAACCCACGCAAAACTTAAAGTTGCTATTTACGATTAAATTCGCAATTGAAATTCATAATCAATCATGTCTTATTCTTGCAATATAAGCCATTACTTTGAATATATCTATTCTAGAGAACCTGCTTTTATCACTTAATTATAGTGTATAATCTCATTCAAGTAATTATTTTTTTAACAGGTATCAGCAAGTACATCTGCTGGAATGGGACCTCCTAGTGATGGAGTTGAAGCAGAAACTTCAATTGAAAAGCCAATTCCTCAGTTATTATTAGCTAATTCTGATAGTGTTAAAGTTGCTGATATCGATTTTCATGAAGAAAAACTCTTATTTGGGAAGACAACCCATCCTGCAGCTATTGCATACCTTGCACAAGAAAAAAGAATCTTTTATTTGGAGGAAGAAGGTTCTTTAATGGCTTCGTCTATAGATGGGACGAATGCATCTCTGGTAAATATCAGAATCTTTGATGCAATTAGTAATTAGTATTAGTTTATTTTAATAAATAAGACTATATAACAGTTGAAATTCAAGTTTCAATAGCTAAAATCAAGAACTTAACGAGCGTTAATGTTTCATAATCCTGAACATTAAGGGACAGTAAGGAAAAATTTGACGTTTTATTTTTCTTATGTTGAAATTCGAAACCGAATTTGACATTTTCGATTTGCCTTAAATATATTACAGAAAATATTATTGTTCTTACCATTACAAAAAAAAAGGAACTCGGTATTTTAATGATAATGTAATGCATACCTTTAGTTTATGTCCATGAAAATATGTCTGCTTCCGTTGCTTTACAACAATATGTTTCAAAAGTTATGCAAGAGAAATAAATGCGGCAATAATATATAATTAGTTGATGGCATTTCCTTTGTTTTTGACTTTTAAAATTATTTAAATGTGCCTGAAAATAATTATTTTTTCAAATATTTTATGTAGCATCACTTAATTTTTAAAGGATAACAGAAAATTATATTCCATAAAAAAAGGCAAGAAAGTTAAATAACTATGCTAACCAACTTAGATGAGATTGTAAACAATTATAAAGCTCATACATTTGGAAAAGAGTCCTAAAGTAAAAAAGAATAATTAAATAAAAATGCATGTTTTGTACCTCATTGTTAAATAAATTACTGTGCATCTTTTTTACATTTAACATTAAATGCTGAAAATTTATTTTCTGTTTTAGATAAAACATCTGACATATTCGGAAGGTACATCTCTGACTGGTTTGACCGTAGATTGGATAGGAAGAAAGCTTTACTATACTGAAGTCGACAAGAAAGAAGCCCACAGTACTGTGTTCTCTGTCGATCTGAGTGTTAATAATCATCCAAAGAAGATATTCAATAGTTCATCTATTATAAACAGTTTAGAAGTTGAACCATTTTCTGGATCCTTGATCTATACTTTAACTGTTAAAAATAATTCGAATTTAATGATTTCGGATCTTAGTGGATCAAATATTCGACCTTTCTTTTTTCAAGTCGTTGAGTATGAAAACAATAATAATAAGGTGAAAGTTAAAAGAGAGAGAACAAAACCAATTAAAAGTTCTTGCAATTGCAGTTCCACAGTAACAACAGTTGGAGAAGCAATTGCAATTGATAATACTAACACATCAGAATTGAAAGTGCTATATGTTGATGGAGTGCATGGCCACATCTTGTCTTCCGACATTTCTGGCTGCATCTGCCATTTAGTAATAAATGCAACTCAGAATCAAAATAGTGGTAAGCATTTTTGAGATACTTTCTTATTATCTTATTTTCTTTTATCGACCGTTAATATTACAATGAATGTTCACTTTAAATCAAAGATTTAACGTCGAATGTGGATTATTTCTAGGTCTGCCACCAACATCAATTACAGTTGATAAGCAAAACGTATACTGGTCAAACAGAAAAGTAGGTAAAGTATTTAGTATATCGAAGACAAAGAAATTCTCTGAAGTATCTGACTCACACCCGCTAGTAGCCGAAGAAGTTCGAGGGATTAGAAGCATTCGAGCAATTGGTCATTATCTGCAACCATTTCCTGGTAAGTTGATTCAATTAATTAATTAATTGAATTAAAAATCAAGATGATTTCCAAAAGAAATTTGCCCTAGGAAAGTGTTTTGAAAGACACGTATAAGAAAAACTACATGCTTCAGGCAAATACGCCTATTTCTCAACAACTATATGTATATGAACGACAGCACTCTGTGAAAAGTCTGTCTAAGCTGGGACACAATCCAGTAAACAAAAAACCCAAACTCCCAAAACAAAAATGTTATTAACAATTAATTGATAATCTATTATAAGTTTGTGTCATCTGATTATTCAAAGATGAAGTAAGAAATTTAATTGTTTTTAAAAAGCTAGCGCGTATCATAAAGTTAACTTAGCTAAGTAGGGATTGGAATAATAAAACTTGATTCAATTTTGCAATGAACAGCAATACGAAATTACCAAGCATTTCATTTACAACATTAAAAAACAGGCCGCGATGGCCTGGTGGTAAGATTTCGACTCGTGAGCCGTAGGATTTCAGGTCTGAGACCCGATTCCCCCGAAGAATGTCGTGTAAAGGGGACTGTTGCACGCTAAATTGCAGGTCAAACATCCTCTGGCTGATGTTGTGTGGAGAGGGGAGTGCCAATTCAGGTATCGTCCTCGTCATCTGATCGCTGTTCAAAATTACAAAGTTTGTCCCAAAATAGCTCTATTGTTGTCTTAAAATGGGATGTTAATATAACTAAACTATAAAATATACAGAAATCTGAACTTTCCTCATTTCATTAATTTTTTAAAAATTATGTTTAATTTATTTTGGAAGTATTTCTCTGTCAGTTTTATCCTGTAAGTAATTATTTATTTTCTTTTTAAATATTTTCATGCAAAAAATTTTAAGCTCAAAATCAGAAAACATCATATTGAATGCTTTTAAAAAAATTCTAATATCTGAAATTTTTGATAGATGTGGAATAAATGTCAATCTCAAGTTTTTTTGTCAATTTATTTAATTTTTTCCGCCAAAAAATTTTTTAAAAATTTTTTTCAACTATATAAATAAAAAGACTTAAAAAAAAACTTTGCAACTGTTTAATCTTAGTGGTTTTTACGAATAAAAGCTACTTAGTCTTATTATATAGCTCAGAGTTTTTAATGCGATACCATTGATAAATTTTTGAAATTTATTCCGAGCACAGGAATTAAAAATTAACGATTAAAAATGTATGAAACAGTTGTTTGAGAAGTTAAAAATCTTAATGCGCAGTAAAGAATAAACGAACGGGAAAAAAAATCTTGGAATTTCTTAACACAAGATAGATTTTTTTTATTATTTAATTTTTTGATAATTTTAAAGGAGTTCTTCAAATGAAAAATATTTTTTCTCTAAAATGAAAAGTTACAATTTCCTTATGTTATTTTGTAGTAAGTAATAAATAAAAAAAGCCCCCTCTCCAATTTAATATTCAACTAAATTGCAAAACACACACACACATACATACACATAATGGAATTAATATGAATTTTCAATTTTGTTTCTTCATTAATTTGAAATAAGATATTAGTAGCTGTATAAAAGTATGTTATTTTCATACATAATTAAGCAATTTCTTTAATAATAATAATTCATATCTTACTTTATAGATGCTTCCTGTCTTATATCAGAATCTTACACAGAAAAGGCTCGCCTAATAAAAAGTACTCATAACAGTCTAGCTCTATATTTACCTCATGTTCATCGTCCTAATTTTTGTAACCGAATATCATCCCCATCCTTACTTTACACTGTTTACTATGGTCCCTTAAATGATGATGTCACACAATCATGTTTTATGGAAGTTGGAAAAAACACGTGTCAAAGAAAAGTGAGTAAATTTTTCATCTTTTTTTTCTTCCTATATTACATTTAGTTATTTTGTGAGAAAAGAGAGGTTGGGTTTTAAGAAAGAAAATATTACGTTTAAGACACAAAGGCACTGATTAATATTTTAATGATATCGTTCAGTATTCTTATTTTGAAAATTTCGTAAACATCGGTGGACTATTTATAGAGAATCTTGTAATAATATTTATTAGAACTATTTGATATATATTTGTAAATATATAATTTTATAATTGATTTTTCACTCATTCCTATAATTCTAGTATTCAAGTTTTGTGCACTTCTATGTTCTTGTTGGGAATACGTTACTGTAATTTTGTCATTATTTAATTATTTATTAATCAACCAATTCAATTGAATTTTGATTATTTAGGAGTGATATTACCTAGTTGCAGAATTATGAAAAAATAGTTGTAAGATTCAATAGTATTTATAATAATGATTAATAAATTAGGTTAGAATATAAAATTAACTAAACAAAATTCTTCTTTTTAGTAAATTATATTGGGTCGTTCGGAAAGTCATTTCGTATTTTTGTTCAAAATGAAAAGAAATTTTCGTTTAATGAATAAATTATTTATTAAATTATAAAATTGCCATTCTGGTCTAATACCTTTTGCCATTCTGGTCTAATACCTTTTGGTAGTAACATGATTACACGCTCATAAAAGTTTTGGTCTTTGCTGTAAAAAAAACTGATCGAGGTGGTTTTTGGCCTCCTCATTTGAAGGAAAAATTTTGCAAATCAGTTCTGGTACTGATGTACTGTTAACACATCTTCTCCACACATATTGGCTAATTTATTTCTGGCTTGAACAGCATTTTTACCTTTTATAGCAAAAAAGAAAAAAATGACGAAAATGCTGTTTATTGCCCTCCATATTTAAAAGGGCACCATCCAAAAACTACTGCGAAGAATCAGCTGCACTTTCTCACACTCAAGCCTTGCTATATCAGCTCTTAAAACATAAAATGATTTTGCGGTTTAAGTATGAAATTGGGTGCGAAAAATGCAATTAAATACTTTGTCAGGAAAAAACGAAATTACTTTCCGAACAACCTAATAATTGTGTACTTTTAGAATTTTTTGAGGTTTTAAATACAAATTACAAATCAATAGAAGAAATAAATGGCTCACTTTTGAGTTCCATTCTTATTTAAATGTTATGGGCAATTTTGGTTAGATCTAGAATCTAGCTCAAGTTTTAAAAAATTTAATGCCGCTCAGATCGCTATTTTAAATTATAAAGTATCTTCATAATGACTTAGATAGTTCACAAATCGTATGAATTTTTTAATTCCTGCATTTTTCAAAATTTTAAACATCTTTGCTACAGCTGAAATAATTTACACTAAAGTACTCATCGTTTAAATAGGTCCAACCTTGTTCAGATTTTCAAATCTATATTCACAAATATGCCCTTAAACGCTAATTTTAATACTATCTATTCCTAGATTAAATAAAAAATTACGAAAATTGTTTGAAGTAGGCATAAAATTTCGATATTATAATCTGACACAATTTTAATAATTAAGGATTTTATGGCATGGATTTTATTTCAAATTAATTATATTACTTTTGTATTTCATCTTTACAATAATCCAATTGTTTTTCGATATTTTCAGAAAACTTATAATGATACAGTTATCCTTGAGGGTCTCAAGCCTTTCATGAATTATACGATTCGCATTTCTGTTGAAAATTATTACAGCAAAGGCTTATCGGCGCCTGGTCCTGAAGTTATATATCAAACTGCTGTTGGAGTACCTTCTCAGCCGATGAATGTCTCTGCAAAAGCAGTTACTCCTTATAGAATAGATGTTTCTTGGGAGCCTCCGTTTATCCCAAACGGATCACCAATTTTCTACGAAATTCTTTTAAAAGTCAAAAATTCAACTAGAGAATTCTCCCTCTTGTCACCCACACACACGCACATTTATTTTGAATGCGGCAAAGAATCGAGCACGGATCTATCAGCAAGCATAACAACCACGGAATCTGGAAAAGACCATTACATAACTGTAAGTTCAGTTTTATGTCATTAAATTTGTGAGTTCTAAAGTTAGAAAAAAAATGTATTTATCTGAACATGATGACTTATAACACGATGAACAATTTAGATGTACAAGTATTAGAAATATTTTATTTGCATTGCTTTTAAACTTTCAGATATCCTATACTTTCTAAAGGATATCTCGATTCATGAGAGACTTATGGATGAAACGTAATTTGACTTTGAAAATCCATTTTATAAAGTCAGTCTCTCTTAATATATTAAAGGCAAATACAATGCCGCACTGCTTGAAATTATTTAGCAAAGCTTCAAAATATATTGTGCCGCACAATATTCGATCATCTTTACAGGGTTTTTTTTTCCTTCATTTGTAGATATGTTAAATTTGTCTATAAAAGTATTTAATAAAGATTTTTATTTGAAATTATAACAGACAATGACAAATTGAAGGGATGTTCGAGTTCATTTATTTTCAAAAAAATTCTTTATTTAAATAAAATCAATTGATTGCAAAATATATATATACTTTATTCTTTTTAGAAATTTAAAAACCTGTTTTGTTACCTATTGAGTTATGATAAATTCCTGAAGAATTTTTCATTCCACGCTTCAAGTCAATCAAAGGAAATACTTTCATACAATTAGTTGCAGTAAAATCAGCTTCTAAATTCTGTAATAGATTTTGCATGCCTATATAGTTTTCCAAATATAAGTGAACTCAATGAAAAAATGTTAATTAGATCAAAATTAATGAGGGTTTTTTTTAATCTTTGTAGTATTTATTATAAACGCCAAAATATTATATTTTTTAGAATAGTGATAAAAATTATTAAAGTAACTTCTGATTAAATCAATTCGCTAGACACCACAATAAAACTAATTAAAATAACTTGACATTCTAATATATTTAATTGTGCGCTGCTTTCTTTTTATCTAGCAAAATGTGTAATGAATCTTAAAACTAAATCAAATTGGTGTATTTGATGCTATCATCTAAAAATGATTAACTTCATGAATCATTCTATGAATAAGTATTTAAAACTTCCTTTGTTTTTATTGCTATGAAATGTAGTTTATAAAACTTTGACTTTCTCTTCTACAGGTACGAGCTTATTCTGCTGACTGTGAAATGCATAACGACAGTGAGGAAGTAATCGTGACAGCTTTCGAATTACCAAGTAATATTACGCTAGTTGAAGCTTCTTCAACCTCTCTGAGACTTTCATGGATTTCTCCAGCCGATGATAGCATTTCAAACCATCTTTTAGAATACTCACCAGCAGAGGTATTTACATTTAAGACAATTTTATTGCATTGCCTTTGCATTAAGTTCATTCCAATTCATGGAAACTGTAGGTCAAAAGGAAAAGTTTCGTCCAAACTAAATACGCGTAATTTACTAAGCTGTATTTATAACATAATTTTAGATTTAGCTACTCTATTAATATATAAATGCTGTCAAACGCCCAGATTACTACCATAAAAATAAGTCAATATCAGAATTAATATTATCGAAATCATTAATTTTTTTAAATTTCAAATCATATTTTGTATTAATAAGAAAATAGATTAGACATTCATGTATAGATTTTCTTTTAATATTAATTGAATATCGCCGTCAGGAATATTTGTTAATTTTTCAACTAATTTCTTTAATGAATTTTTATACCCACTCTGTGGGAATTCAAAAAAAATCGTGCGTCATATTTTAATTATATGACATACGACTTCTGAGTCACATTTGTATTGACAACGGTTTTCAAGAACCAAAGAGAAAGAATTTAAATGTTAAATTGTAATCACACTATATATCGTGGAAATTACTTATATAAGTCTGCGTTCATTTTACATGTTGTGTACTGGAATTCATTTGGAGGAAGTTTGAAAACAAAATAGCTTGATTGCATAGTTATGAATTTGAATTTTTTCATTTTTCTGGTCACATAATTCTATTTTTGTTCTGTAGAGGATACAGTTGATTTCGGTATGAAGTTTAAACTATACAAGCTACTTTATAGTATTTTTCGAATTGAAATGAAATGCTTTTTTTCTGAATCTGTATAATCAGCTTTTTTTTTTCTTTGTTCATTGAAATATTATTATTATTTCCCTTCAGGGTGAAGAGGATGGATGGAAAGTTTCTGAAATTACTGCAACAGAGCCATCCACACGACATATATTTTCAATAAAAAATTTAATTCCAAAAACAAAATATTATTTCAGACTTATTTTAACTTATAAAGAAAAGGGTCTGAAATTCATCTGGCCGCAAAACTACAACTTTGAGTTTACAACATCTGGAGATATACCAAGTCCTCCAGGAAAACCACAAGTGAAACGTGTGGTTAAAGATGTCTTTAAGTTGTTCTGGGATCCAGCTGTTAATTATGGTTTTACAGATATCGTTTATGAAGTTGACATCAGATCTGATTTAGAAAGCACTTGGAAACATTTCACTAACAGTTCTGTAACAACTTCAATTGTGAACAATTTTTCTGTAAACATTAATTATGAATTTCGAGTAAGAGCTGTCAATGAATATGGCGCAAGTCCTTACAGCTATTCTGACCCCTTTCTTCCAGAAATTGGAGGTAAGGAAATTATAATCAAATCTGTATTTTATAAGTTATTTATTTTACTCAAGAAAGGACAGAATTTAAATTTACTGTTCGACAAAATTAATAAATTCCATTTTATTTAGTGGTTTTCTTTACAGAGAGTTAGAATACGAGTTAAAAATTGTTGATGGGCTTACTTTGATCTGCACAGTATCCCCATGTTGCAAATCTATTGTAAATTATTCTATTGTAATTGCATAGAATTCGCTGTTCAATGTTATACAGCATTCTGTGCATCCTGGGGTAGGACTCAAATTAATTAAACATACCATACACACTTAAACAAAGGAAATAGACTGACTTTTCGAATTTCTTCTAATGTACAATTCTGCATAAATTAGGTAATTTCATGCTGAAATATTATTCCTTTACCCACTTTAATATTCAAATTTATTTTTATATAAAAAAGTACGAATTTTAGCCTATAATTTTATTTATAAATCCATCTAGTGATCCCTTGTTTCATGATTTAATTTCATATTCAATTACTTTTTCATTGTTTTGGAATTTTAACTTGGAGCACTAATCTTAACTTATTTTACAAATAATCAGTCGCCAAAAAAACAATAAATTTCTATTATTCATATAAAAAGCTATCGATGTTTTTTGTTGTTATAATTCAATGAATTCGTTAAAAGAAAAACTGAGATTTTTTTTAGTTACATGTTTTTATTTTGTTTTGTGTATAATAATCATTTCTTTTATATTTCGCAGCCCTCATTGAACGAGCTGAAAATCCATTTGGTATAATTATAGCTTCATGTGTGGCGATAGCAGTTTTCCTCATTGTATTTGTAATATCGGTTTATATGAGTATGTATAATTCCTTTACTTATTTGATTATTACTAAAGATACTAAAAATTAAATTTCTTAGACGAGTTAATTAATTCATTAGATATTTTTACTATCTTCTCACACAATGGAACTTAGCTATCTCTATAGAAAAAGTACAACAACAAAAACAAAATTTTAGAAAATTTAATAAAAATTCGATTTTTCTAAAAATTACGAAATCTCTGCCTGAAAATTCAAATTATGGAAATCTGGGTCTAAAAATGAGTGTTGCAAGAGGATGCAACAATTTTGATAATAAAAATGGCAGGAAAAACTTCTTTTTAGTGATTAACGTTTTCCTAAATGCACAATTAATATATAAGCATTAAATTATTTTAATGAATAAACTAATCATATCCTTAAAAATTCAATAGATTTAAAACTAATAATTTCAATATACGGATAGGTAATCGTAATAAAATATGTATATAAACATTTTTCACTGAACAGTTGTGCAATAAAATATTTAAAAGAAAACACAATTCTCATCTAGCATGTCTATTATAAAGAAAAAAAAAATTTTTTTTTGGTTGAATACATTGGACAGCAGTTAAGTCCTTAAAAGTTAAAATTATTCAGATGTGGTACTTGAAGACAAATTATACAGACGCATTTAATTAATGAAAACAATGCAGATATTAAAATGGTTTTCTCGTAGGTTTTTAATTTTGAATGTGCATTAATAATAAAGAATTTCGAATTATAGATTATATTTTAATGTAACGCTAACAAATTTTTTTAAAAACTGAGAAAATTTTGAATTACAGTCACCCGAATGAGGCAAGTTATGCTAAATTACTAAAAACAATGATATTTAAAAAGTTCTGTCCCATTTGAACTTCTGAGATAATTGTTATAAAAAAGTATTTCAAGCACTCTTCGTGAATATACTTTATAACAATGCTCTTTAAATTTTATTCTAGTTCATCTGAAGAGAGAAAAATGCAAGCAAATTCTTCAAGAAGTGGCACCATCTACTGAACTACCCGATTTAGAGCTTGCAACATTGCAAGATTTACCACTGCATGCAAATTTCATACATCAAACTAATGCATTGTATAATTTACAGTAAGTAAAAACAATTTCTATTAAATTGTGATCCAATTAATTTTTTTATAAAATAGAGAAGGATCACATATAAATACAACTTATAATATGTGAATCATATCTGTTAAAAATTTTCTTCCGCTTAAATTGGTGGACTTCAATAACCGAACATGCAATTACGAGCAAAAGGTGAAATAACAGTAACACAATAATCAGCACCAATGGTGTATAGATTAAAAATATGAAGAATACAACATCTTGCTTATATAAGGTATTAATTCAGAACAAGAATTAAAATTCGAATTTTTAATCGTAGCTTTTAGCACATAACTAACTCATTAACTCATTCCTCATTAAATTGATACAATTGGTTTAGCACTATTGGAATTGCCATCTTTTACTATTTTCCTTGTAGGTGCCGTTATACGTTTCCCAGACATTAAGAGATTTTAATTGCAAATGCTTGCATAAATGAATAAGGAAGTGTTCGTCATGTTTAATTTTTTAATGGCACTTCATGCTCTGTAATCGATTCATAAGTTTTTAAAACGGACAGTAAAAAATTGAATGAATAATCAAAAAATTGTAATAATTAATAAAATTTTCACGGTATTGTAAAAATTTGGACATGCATATAAATCAATATATGATATCAAGCAGAATCTTTTTCTGGTACGAATTGTTCATATAATCTATTTTTTATTGTTATTTAAATAATATTTTAAGTTCTTTTATAGTTACAAAAATTCATTACTAGTTTATTTACATTTTTTTTTTCATATGGTATGATTTTTATAGTATTATTGTTTATTTTATTTATTCGTTTATTTAACCTTATATGTTAACACGCCTTAATTTTTCTTTGATTAGTGACCTACCGACGGATGAGGAATTATTAGCTCTGCCGAAGTACAAAAAAGATCAAATTGTAGTTACAAAATTTCTCGGGAGTGGTGCATTTGGTGAAGTTTTTGAAGGAATAGCAATTAGCGATGATATGCCACCACGTTCTCAAAAAGTTGCCATCAAAGTAAGTTCAATTACTTGTATTTCTTTTATATTACTCATTTCCCATATCGCGGGGTTTTAATGTGGAGCTTTCTTGGGAATCAGAAGGCCACAAAATCTTGCATCAAACCCTTTCACAGGATCCG
>JAPMOQ010033694.1:4431580-4495534 GCA_026543055.1 Argiope trifasciata
TTAATAAGCATTATAAAAGTAGTTTATGAAGTAATGTTCTTTTTTTTTAAGTTAAATAAAATAATCACAGATTTAAATAAATACTAGTATCGTTTAGCATTAAATAAAAGAATTCTAATAATTTTGGTTTTAAAATTAAGACATATTTTAAAAATTAATGGAATTTTTCGCTGTCTATAGATTTGAATTATGCTGGGATCAATCTTTCTGTTTAGTTGCATTGTTAAAGAATTAACCAGAAACCAACCACAATAAATCTTGCAAATTAGATTACAATCTTTACTGAGCTTTAAAATTCAGTGATTAATTATTACTATTATTCGAAACCGTTGAAATTCGACAAAAAATCCTTGATTTCCGTATTAAATTGATGTAATATTTTGTTAAAAATGAATTTATTATTTACAGACTTTGAAAAAAGGTGCAACTGAACACGAGAAGCAAGAATTTCTTAAAGAAGCAAAACTAATGAGGTAATATTTTTGCTATTCAAAAGTTATCCTTTAATCTTATAAGAAAGATTTTATGCGTTCATTAATCTCTTTAAATACTGTTCCCATTATTTCTAGTGAATTATTTTGTATATAATCATTGCACGTTTACACAGATATGAAGAAAAATTTTTTCATAAGTAACTTTTTTAAGCCTATTATCGCATGCCATTTCTATATGATTGATTTTTTATATTATGTAAAAAACAGAACGTAATATTAAATTTTAACACGCTTTCTTCGTTTAGAACAGATTGTGTCTATTCTAACATTAAATTTTAAGTGTTGATTATTTTTCTTGGAAACTCTTTATTAATCTCCCTATGCTAATCTTGAATCAAATGTAACCATCTGGCAAAAAAAATCCTGTAACAGGAGAAATGAACTATTGACATAAACTCTGAGGAAAAGTTATAAAAATACTTTTAAATATCCCCATCTATAAAAAGTTTCGTGAACAGAACTTTAACTTTCATGGAGAACAAAATATTTACTTTGAATCTTGAATTCACTATAATCTTTGCTTTATAATTCATAAAAAAGTCAAATTATTTAAAATTTATATTTATGGTACACTTTTAAAATAATTAAATTTGTTATATTAACTTGAGATATTCACTTAAACACAAATTTAGGACCATTTCATTTAGATTACCAATAAATTTAGATTATATATCAATTGTATATCATTAACAAAATATTAGCCTCGATGATTTGGGTACACATTCATTGATTCATTGCATCAGCTTAGATGTACATGTTACAGCTTTCACCAAACAATTTGTTAACATTGATAATGCAATTTTATTTGTTCATGGCGTGGAAAGAGTGCATTAGCCACATACTAGAATTAAAATAAAGTTATTGAATTATTTTTGATTAATTTGCCAGAATAAAAATAATCAGAGCAAGAAAAATCAAAGGTTTTAAGGTTTTCATCTTCGATTTTTTTAAAATATTAAATGGAATGAAAAGTTATATTTATTAGGAAATATTTATTTCTTCAAATTATAATTACTGATTGAAAAAATGCTGTAGTTTCATGAATTTTAGAGCTTTAATTATAGCATGAGCACTAAAACGTAACATACCATTTAATAAATACATTTAATCATATCTTATAAAGCAATTTCATGTCCAATACATTATTGGAACTTATAGGCACGTGTATATTTGCTTTGATAATAATTCTTCCATTTCACTTTGGCTTCATTTTTTTGGACATGAATGTTAAAATGTGGCATGCTATTTTGTAAATCCATTTAATCTTGTCTTATTTAGCAATTTCAGGCATGATCATATACTGCAGCTCATAGGCGTCTGCTTTGACAATAATCCTAATTTTATTTTACTGGAGTTAATGGAAGCAGGTGACCTTCTGTCTTACTTAAGAAGTAATAGACCTACAATGGTAAGAAATTAATGACATCTCAAAAATACGTAACGTAATTGTTGTTTTCTTTTACCGTTTTCTTCTTTTTCTATTCAGCAGTCTTTAAATTTGAAACCTTGTTCTCTATTCCTTTTTTCCTGCTGGAGCCTTCTTCCCTTCAACTTTCATCTTTTTAGATTTATTTGTGATTCATCGGTTTTCTGAGACTTTTCTGCTGGTTTAGGTACAGTATTCTCTGCTTTTCTGTATATTGTATTGATCAAAGACTTTTCTGAATTCTTTGATAAAATTTTAAAAAATCGCATTGTCATCCTCAATTTTCTTCTCATGCTTCTTTTTCTTTGATTTCTAATATTTTTTTTTTCAATATTTTACTAATAACGTTTTTATAGAAATATTAATCCTAATATTTCTATAAAAAACTAAGAAATATTAATAATATAGAAAATATTAATGCGATCACCAATAAGCTGTAATATGCGAAAAAAATTATTTTCAATGATATTTTTATCCAAAATTTAATTAAAATCTTAATACCAACAGAGAGAAAAATCGAAATCCAGGCATTCATTTTTTCTTCCTTTAATTTGATTGAATTTTTATGCGCTTTTATTTGACTTATTACATGATAGTAAATCCCATTTGCTCATATTAGAAAAGGCTCGTTTCCTTTTTAAATGTGATTTTTTCCTGTAAATTTTATGCCTTCTGCAAATGAAATTAGAACGTGTGTCGTAGAAATGAACTTTTGAATGCCCTGAAAACAATCCTATTTTTCTCTTTTAATTGAAGCTAATGTATTTTTCACTGTACCAAATGGGACTGAATTATTAAATAAAACCAAATTAGAAAAAAAAAATATTGTTTAAATGTCACAAATCAATTAAATGGAATAAAAAGAAATAAATGGGGAGTTCGGCCTGAAGACTTTATCAAGGGTCATCCTCAGGCAGAAATTCAAACTAGGGAATTTTTTTTCTGTGAAGGTTCTGACTTCTGTCCAAGTATTGACCCTGTTTACCCCAAAATCTCTAGAAATGGAGCTTTTTTAAAGACAAGAATTAATATCAGTAGAGAATGACATTAAGATTAGACAATAATAAATAAAATATTATTTCAAAAGCAAAACCACAGCAAAATTGAATCAAACCAAACGATTATATGACAAATATCAAACCTAAAAAGATATTAGATATAAAAGCAAATACCAATTGAATATAAAAATACTCCATAAGATTTTTATGTAGAAAACTAATTACTGTAGACTTAACTTGCTTATTTTTCAATTACCTTGCTTCTATTGTTTAAATACTGAAAACTGGTTTCAATACCACGCAAAAAGTTTCATGGTCTAATTTACTTGTATTTACCTCAAAATGGCATATTTAGCTCATAAAACATTAAATCTTACCCAACGAGTCAAATTTTGATTTCTTTTTCTCTAGGACTGGACTTCCAATCCTTTTTTTTTATTACTGCCACATCTTCACTCGTAACTCCACGTGAAGCTGATTTTATTAATTATATTAAAGGTTAATGTTCACATAATATTCACACAATCGAATTAAGTTAATTACATGCACATTATTTTTGAATTTGTATTTTATTCCATTTTTTATAATAGAATTACTCAGCCACCAAAAGAAGTGAAATCAAAATAATTTAATATATGAAGACCCCACCCCAATCTCAACTTCTCTCGATAAGTTTTTATTTACAATTTTAAAGGAATAAATTTAATAAAATTCGCTGGATTTATTTTTTTTATTCATTTCTTATAATGGTATTTGTTATACATCCTAGTTGGGACTTAATCAGGAAGGTAAATTTAATGCGATTCAAGTATTTGTTCCTTGGGGCTGAGTTTTACTACATTAAAAAGAAGCATTTAAAATAATATCTGCAATTGCTTTAAATATATTATTACGATATTTGTTCCAAAGATACGTCTAAAACGACAGTATTCTTCTCACAGTTTCTGTGAACATAAGAAGTATTAACTATTGTATATTTCAAAAAATCTTTATTTGGACTTACACAACTTCTTTACACGGAGGAAGAAAAATTTATACTCTTCTTTTATATTTTAATTCCTTATACTTTAGGTTTTCCATCATTATCAGCATCTGTTTTCATGTCTGACCAATTGGTTAGTCCAGCATTCCCAGGTCTATTATCCAAATCAGTAAACTTCTTAGTTGTATTATAAAACAGTTTTAGATAATTGGCTAAATCTATATTTCCAAAAACTATATTAATTAATAAATTAATGATTTATCAGTGTTTAAAATGTCTGCCACTTTTATTTATCCAGTTCTAATTTCTCAAAATCCGTTTACACTATCAGAGTGAACCAAAAAATTATCCAGAAAATTAACAAACTTATTTTGTTTGTCTGTCTGTACACTTTCTTATTCATTTCAGTTCCTTTTTAAGCAATAATTTTAATTTTTACATATTCAGACTGTATTATTTTTCGTTTCAGTTCGAACCAAGTCATTTAACAATGGATGACTTAATCGGGATCTGCATTGATGTAGCCAAAGGTTGTAAATATTTAGAAGATATGCATTTCGTTCATAGGTAAGCCATATTGCATGGATATTTCATAACGCGCTTAATTATTTGCTTAGATTACTTTTATTAAACTAAAATTTTTATTCATGCCTATCGAGAAACTGTATAATTAAAAAACATCGCACAACTAATAACATTTTTTTTCCATTGATAGAAATATTAGAAAACTTAAGAAATCTGATTTCACAATAAGTTTTTATGATATATTTTCAAAATAAATTCTGTGATAAATGACTTATACTTCAATTACATAAAGAGCATATCTTATATAAGAAATCCTACTTAGAATTACAATTCAACAGAGAAAAATTATGTAATTTCCTTGAGAACTATAATTTCCTAATAAGTGAAACTTGTGCTACTCCTCAGGGATTTGGCTGCTCGTAATTGCCTTGTATCAAGCTATGAAAGGCAAGAAAGAATTGTTAAAATAGGAGATTTTGGATTGGCCAGAGATATCTACAAAAATGACTATTATCGCAAAGAAGGAGAAGGATTACTTCCAGTAAGGTGGATGGCTCCAGAATCACTCGTTTATGGCGTTTTTACAATACAGAGTGACACGTGGTAAGCAAATTTTCCAGATATTTTAAGTATTGTGAATGTATTATTTTATAGTTATTAATACTTGCTTGCAAATTTTTATTTATTCTCCAAAACTTATTTGTAGGGCCTTTGGAGTCTTACTTTGGGAAGTTATAACATTGGGAATGCAGCCTTATCCTGCACGTTCAAATATGGAAGTTCTTTATTACGTAAGAAGCGGCGGATGTTTAGATAGGCCAGATAATTGTCCTGATGAACTGTTAGTAAATTAAAAACATTTTCTCATTAATCAATGTGTTTCAGTCCGTTTTTTATCATATTTATGTTTTGTCCATAATAATTTTCTGAAGTATTTCTCAATATAGTAATATTACCCCTTTTCTTATACTCTTACCGCATATATTACAGTCAGTAAGATTAATTGGTTATTTTTACCAACAGCCGTGGAGAGTTTTTAATTAATTACAACATATGATTATTTATACTAATTTTATAATTTAACTGTAATATAAACGAACAAAATCAAAATGCCATTGAACGGGATAGTAAATGATTCTTTCAAGAGAGTATGCCATAACTGCACAGCCTCCATTTAAATATTTTATCATAAAATGTAATAGAACATGAAAATTAATTTTTGAACATTTTCAAAAGTTATATTTTAATAGAAAGCTAACTGTTTACATACTACTATTCAAGTGAACATCTATTACAACTGTAATGATGCAGTTTTGACCGTTATTTTCATTTTAATTATTTCCTTCTCTTCCCGATGCACAAGACCTCTTCTATCTTATTCATTTATGGGTTCGTGATGGCAATGCAATAATTAAATGAATTCGTAATGAAATTATCGGCTACTGATTTATTTAAATCAAATTTTTATTTTATACCCGAGACGCCATCCAATGAAATTTTTTTAAATAACCGAATAAATCAAAATTTCAAAGTAATTACAAAACTAACTTATGAATTATTTAAAGAGGTAAAAGGTAGAAAATAATAAAAGCAAAAGAAATTTAAAGCACCCTCTTATTAATATATTCAAATGCAAGAAACAATTCGTTTATCAAAAATCTGGAGATCAAAACAGAAAACTTGAAACTTTGAAAATAATACAATAGGAAAACTATTAAACGAAATAAAATGTTCATTATTTGAAAACAAAGATATTTTATTGTTATGGTTTAAAATATAAATTGCTTACAGACTTTTTAACATTGCTTCACATTTTTTACTCTCCAGAATTTTGTTTTATGCTCTTTAGAATTTTGATTTTCAAAAATACCCTTTCAACTTCAGCATGGCTATTCATACAAATTTAGGTATTTAGAATATTTCTTATATACTATTAAAATGTAGTCATTCTGATATTTTAAAGAGTTTTCTTAACATAAATGTAATACAACTATCCATATGCTTGTAAATCTTATAAGATATCGCATTTAAATCACACTTTACATTCATCCATTTCATACAGGTACCAGATAATGACCGATTGTTGGAAGTATGATGCAGACAGACGACCATCGTTCTGTTCTTGCTTGCAAGTGTTGCAAGAACTGAGAACAAAATTAGCATCATCTCCTGTTATTATGCCATCAGTGTATAATTTTGATTACTTCAGTCAGGGGAATGTTGGTATGTAATCTTAGAATCTTTTTTTATATTTTTGCTTCTCATGAGTTATAATTCTATTTTTAAAATAAAGAGGATCTCTTAAACATATTATAAATATGTAGTATTAAATTTTTAAACTCGCAGGAGTTAATTGTTTACCGGATGTCTTTACGGTATTGTACAGTACAGTTTGCGATATTTTACATCGCATCAATATAGTATAATATCTATGTACATTAATTACCGATGGGATTGTATAACATTATATACAAACAAATAAATTATATAATATAGAACAATCTATACTAATATTATAAATGTGAAAGTTTTGATGGATGGATAGATGGATGTTTATTACTCAATCATGCCAGAACGGCTCAACGGAATTGGATGAAATTTAGCGCAAAGATAGATTATAGTCAGGAATAGAACATCGCCTACTTTTTATTCAGGCTAATTTTTATTCAGTGACTAATTTTTTTATTAATTAAAAACTAGCTTTCGTGCCAAAAAGCTGAGGCCAAATCCCACCAAAGATAAGTAAGGCTCCAGTTTTTTTTTCTCAACCGAAATTAGGTTAGGCTCAGCAGAATTTCGACCGATTATTTCAAACGATTCTATTTATTTTTGTGTGTGTGTGTTTGATGTATTAAAAATCAAATACTGTTAATTAATTGGTCTTTCTGATTCATTCTGAAGTACTTTTAAATTAAAAGAAAACAAAATAAAGGAAATAAAAAAATCTAATCTGCATTGGTTTACCCCAACTGGCGTAGGAAAGTCAGGCATGTGCATTACACCAATTGGATTTGAAAGTTTGAGCGTGATTATTGACAACTGTGTTTTCATTTAAATTAAAAGTCTAAAAATTATGTGTATAATACTGTTGTAGCTATCTCCATCTCGATCCATAAATAAAATGGATTTGACCGGACCTGATTTGCTGTTTTATTTTATTTTGGGTATACAATGTAAAATTGTTTTTACGTTAGTTGTGTTTTTTTTTATTAAATTGTATTTATGCTATATATTTTTCGTATGTGCTTATACTTTTAAATGTATCGTTTTTAGGTTAAGTTTAATTTTTTATTTGTAATTCTTTGATAGTTTTTCGTACATATACATCGGAATTTCCACGCGAACAGAGTCGCTGGTAATAGCTAGTATAATTATAAAATAGCTATTATCAGCTATCTGATTACTACTTAATTACTCTCAATACATGTAAGCTATCTTCAACTCACATGTTTGGAGTATAAGATAAGCTCTTAATTTTCAGCAGTGACACAACAGTTCAAGCATGTGCTGCCATATGTTTATTATTTTAAAAAAACCCACGAAAACATGAAAAACTGTAGAAAAAAATGGGCGCATTACATATTATGAAAAAAATGTCCGAGCAGGACTTTTTCAACTCATGATGACATTTTTGACTTGAAAAAAGGATCAAAACAGGCTGGTGAGACATTCATTCATGATAAGTTAAAAGATTATTATTTTAATAAGTTTAACTGATAAATTCTAATTAATTATTTTTAAAGAATCAAAAAGGTTCCCTTCATCGTTTTTATATTAATGAAGAATTTCGCAAAAGCGAGTAATGTTAAAATTTTCACATCCTCCACAACTATTTCAACGTCTCCATTTAAATCTCGACCTAAAATTTGAAAAGGTCTTTTTATCGTAAACTAATGATGTTATTAAACTGGGAAAACTGGCTAAAATCTACATTTTTTAGAATTTCCTAAAAGTGGGGTTGCTCTTACACAGATACATTCTGCCTACATTGCTTCTTTCCAACTCTCCATGTCTTAAAAACAAATAAATTTATAATTAAAGTTGATGCAAAAAAGTAACATCTTTTGACTTAAACGTTGGGTTTTAAAAAATTCGAAGATGTTATACGAACGGAAAGAACAATATAAACAATTTTAAATAGATTTTAAAAGTATTAGTATACAAAAAAAAACCCATAAAAATTGAAGCAAATAAAAAAATTAATTTGTTATTTCTTTATTCTTCTAAATTATATAATCTTTTAAATTCACATAAGAGTATTACAAAGAGTAATATCAAGCATTTCAAAAACAGAAGTACTTTCATAATTAGTGATAGTCATAAGTTAAATTTTTAAGGGTTCCTCCTAAACACTTACGGAGCCCATGCTGTCTAGTCACCTCACTGATGTAAATATATCGAAAATCAAGAAGG
Source organism: Argiope trifasciata (assembly GCA_026543055.1). Taxonomy (NCBI): domain Eukaryota; kingdom Metazoa; phylum Arthropoda; class Arachnida; order Araneae; family Araneidae; genus Argiope; species Argiope trifasciata. The sequence goes on from JAPMOQ010033694.1 coordinate 4,440,419, forward strand.
GATATTTATCTATATGAGCACGATATTTTATTTATTATTCAAGATTTAAATTTGTGATTCTTGTCATTTAGTTAAAAATTTGATGTTTTTCATTGTATGATATAAAACACAATTTTAAACTTACCTTTTATCAGGTTTTGACAACTTAGGATATTGTGCCAGCCTTTTGAATGCATCTGTTTCATCATCTGAAAGTAATGATTACAGTGTAGCAACAACAGGTAGAGAGTAGTATTCAGAGTTATATGCACATATTTTTAAAAGCACATTTTAATATTTTAAAAGTTTATTTAGCACACATTTTAAATGACCAAAGTCTTTTCCTCTGCACCACTTCATTTTGATGACAAAATGCTCATAACCAATATAAACAATTTTTGAAAAACGTTAAAGTATATTTCTTGCACTTTTGCACTAGTGAAATGTTGAAAGACAATCGAAATACTGAAATGCACAGCATAATTTTATCTAGTGTTATAAAAAACGCACATATTTCAGAGCATTTTTTTTTCTTTCTGATACAATGCTTGTTAAGGCATTTATTAGCTATTTACGCGAAAGATTTAAAAAAATGAATGGGTGTTTAAATTAAAATGCCCTATTTTAAAATTTTATCTGGCAAATTTTAGATATTCATGCTTTCCCAATGTAGCACCCCCTCTTGCATTTTTTTTTCACAGATAAGCTACGACTTCCTCCTTATCTGTTCAACACATGTAACTATATTATTCCATTATTTTATTTCAGGTGCTTATATTGGAAGGTATGATCCACAAGAAAATGATGAGAATAAGCTTTTAGACCCACACTTTGATTCCAGAAGTACACAAAGTGTGCCTTCTGCCTTATCAGAAATGATCGTAAGTTCCTTGTTATTTTTTTATATATTGAATTATTTTAATATTTTTATGCCAGTGAAGAATAAACTAGTTAAATATTTTTATATTCTTATAAACTACTTAAATAATTAAGTAGATAGTTATTTTATTAGGTATTAATACAGTAGTTATTAATACCTAATATCATGAATATGAACTACTGACTTTCATCATTTAGCTATTAAAGTGCACATACTTGCAAACAATGATGGTATTTATTAGGTATTATTAAGTCATGAAACTGCTGTCCATCATAATTAGAGATTCAAGCATAATTATAATCAAAATATCATATAACACTTCACCTGACACAATCACATATCTTTCTACTGTATTATTTTTTGTGAATATTACAAAAATGTAACAATTATTTGCTCTTAACATTAATATTTTCAGCATTTATTTTTATTTATGACGCTGCACTAGGACTAAATAGTCTATAACTTTTATGCCCAGATAAAACTAATAGAACATTTTTTTTTTCTTTTCACAGCTTGATGCAAATCCTTTGTCCATGCGCAGATCGCTATCTTGGACAAGTACCATGTTGCAATCACCTGATAATCATCCTCAGTGTGCAACAAGAATTTCAACCAAATCAAATCCTGCAGCTACTACAAATAAATATTTAGAGCTTTTAGGAGATAATGAAGATTCGGATGGCTACCAGTTGCCTTTGCAAGTCCGAAAATCGTCTAAGTCATCTAAACAAACGCTTCCTATATGTGAGAAGATATGTGATGTTATGAATGTGACTTCCATTTCGTCCAATCAAGTGATTAAGTCATCATTATCTTTAAATAACCTCGCATTAAAATCTGAATCACTAAACTGTGAAAATAAAACTAATTTTCTTCATGAAAATAGTAATGAACAGTCTCCAGTTCTTGATGAATTAAATTTAATGCTGAATTCTGATGAAAGAAGCAGCTCAAACAGTATATCAACTCCTAATTCGGAGAACTCTTGGTTAGAAGACTGTGATAACTGGTCTTTTTCCACAGCTTCTACAGCAACATGTCCTTTGGATGCTTCGCTAAATATTGTAGAGAATAGTGAAGTAGTAGCAATATCACCTACAGCAGGTATCGATATGAATTATTCATCGAAGTCGTCGTATTGTTGAAATATTGTTTCAACTGCTGATATTATTGGCCATAATTGTTTCTATTTTTGTATCGCCCCTCAGTTTAAAATTTTACTTACATGGAAAAATATAGTCTTCCATTGCAAAACTCATTGTAAATCATTATGAAAATGTTAAAATATCATTTTGAATGTTGATATTGTTGGCTAGAATATTCCTATATTTACACTGTTCCAGAACTTTATTCTTCTGGAATTTTCCCCAAATTTATAATACCACTCTCCCATGCAAAATAATTGAAAAATGCCATAATTTCTGCATGAAAAATCTAGACCATATTGTTATACAAATGAATATATAAAAAAGTAATTATTGTCTCCTAAACTGAAGATTTCTGTTAATTCATGGCATTTTCAGAATGTATGTTTCAAATTAAAATTCAAGCTAATTTGATAACATATTTGAATGCTGTGTGCATGAGGTGTTTATATCATGTTAGAATTATGACTGATTTCAATAATTCCAAAAGCGCCTTTTATCTAAGAATTTTAATGTAAAATCCTGATTATGATACTTTTTTAAAAATAAGATAACTTAATCATTGATTCAGATCATATTTCTTTCTTCGCTGTTAGACAGCAGCAGCATACTGAATTTCCAAGTATAAGTGTACAAAATGAAATTCATTAATCATGAGGGTTTAAATATTATCGCTTTCATTTGCATATAGCATTTATATACGTTTTGAGATTCCTTTTCATTATCTTCCATCATCATTTGAGTACTTTAATTGTGTTTGATTCATTTCTTTACCAAGTATTTTGATTCCTAATAAAAATGTTATCGTATTTTCTTTTTTGCGAGAAAAGTAAATAAGAAAAAATATTTCATTTTTTTATCGAATAGTTGTCTCCAAGCTCTTTTCTTTTAGAAAATCTTTCAGATTCAGCAAATTTGTATTTTTTTACATTTCATCTTTGTCAGGGATTGTCATTACGGTGAAAAATACATTGGCTTCGAAAATCAAAATGTAATTGGTACTATCATCAAAATATATTTTCAATGTCTCATTGTAATGCTGTACTTCATAAATGCCCCATATGTAAATTTTGTGCTTTTTCACCTGTAGATTTACCATTAACATATGCTTTTCGTATCATACTGTATAATGCATTACCGTAAAAATGTATCATTGTCTGCTGATTTTTATATATAAAACGATATTCTCATTGAGTTCTTTTCCTGAAGGCCAATTTCTCTTTTGAGTAAGAACAATCCATTTAATATCCATCTTATTACCTTCTTAATTTAACTAATTATCGAAATCCAGAAATAATAATTTGCTGCTTGATGATCTTGATGAAGATCTTACAAATCTTGATCTTACAAAAGAGTGAAAAATGAATTATTAATCATTCCTTTATTGCAAGTAAAATATAGGTAAAATAAACGTTACACTCTTAGCTGTCTTGTCTTTCTACCTATCTTTACTTACAATTTTATACCGGCACAGCATTTATATGTTTAGCTCACGTATAAGTAAAACTAAATACTTCCTTCCTTCCGAAACGCTTATACGTGATTACGTTTCTACTTCCTTCCATCTGTTCTGAATACCCTTGCTCAGTTACACAATAACTGATCATAAATCGTTGACTCACCTTGTAATCCGTAATTTAACAAAAGTTTGAGAGAATAATGTATTCTGAGCTTCCAGTTATAAAACTAATTTTTTTACCTTCTTCGCATATCAAAAACGGTGCATAAAATCGCACCTCACTCTTACATTCCACGCCATTTTGAAGACATTTTAATCCCGATTGTTAGTAAAAAATTTATTAAGCTTACATACACGACGAATTATTGGTGCATGCGGGGTTCGAAGTTAAATTTCTTCTATCAGATAACTGTAATCCTACAAATTTCTAAACATTTTTTTAAATTAAATTATTTTATATGATATCGGTGACAATAAAAGCTGTTTTTCTCTTTTTCTGATCTACCCCAAAAATTTTAAATAACCACTTTTTTTCAGTTTTAAAACAGACATGTATTTTAAATTGTTAATACAAACCTGTAAAGAATTGCGTATGTCATCAGGATTTAAACTACACATTCAAAGTAAAAGAATCCATGCACGTGCAAACAAAAAGGAGAACTGCAGAGTATTTATTTTTCACAATATTATAATTACTAGTCGAACGTCATTTTAATCATCATCATCATAAAATCTATGTATATCTGTTTGTTTCTAAAAATCATTAAAAATATTTTATATACTTTAGGGCTTTGAATTAATTTAGTTTTTAATCTTCTAAATGACTGCATATATATTTTTATATCACAGCAGAGACAAAAGTATTGATATTAACCATTTATCAGAAATCTAACATTTTAAGCAGAAATATACATGTTTCGTTGGAAGATAAATTTAAATTTTGCCAAAATTAATCATATTGAGTAGTAGAGGCATACAAACATAAGAGGGTTATTAAGAATGAAATGCTTTTTCTATTACCAATTTCTACTTCGCAATTTTTCGATGCATCAACATACGTTTACGTTTAGAGCAGCGTCATTTTTTGGGGGGCCAAAAAAATTGCTTAAATATATTTTATGCACATCATTCTTATTTCACTGAAGTATTTTCTTAGAATTATAAATACATTTTTTTCGATCAAAGTTTCATAAAGGATATCAGCATGAAAAAGACTTCTTATTTCCGTTATTTTTCTATATTATGAGCTCTAAGTTTACATAAAATAATAATTAGTATTTTTCTTTGATGATTTTACTTGCAGATGGTCCTCTTACGACATATTCGTCAATTTAAAAACAAATCAAATAAGTATTTTGATTAGTACGCTACCTAAATGTAGGTGTCATTGCACATAGAGCTACATGGTAGTAAATTCAGAAAAAAAAGGTCCTGCAGAATGTAGTTTTATGAGTAGAAAAGATGTTGCAATAATTGATTCATATCACTCTTTGACTTCCGTCACATATTTATGGTAAAGTAACAAAGCTTTTGAAGTTGAAACATAATAGAGGCAATAATATAATTTTCTAATTGCTAGATTTACAAATATATGATATGGTTAATGAATGAAAGAGTTTGCAATACTTTTTCAGAGTTTAAATATTCAAAAAGGTGCTTCATTTGGATGTTCAATAATTGTTTTGAAAGTATAACCACTTATTATAATTGCAATCTATATATTTTATGTAAAGCTTTACGAGTAATGTCAGTGGAAAGTTATGTAAATAAATATTTTAGTTTTTACCTCGAAATGTTGTTGCTTGATTCTTTTATCATTTTTGTTGCATACAATAAGTTTTTTATATAAAATTGTGTTTTGAGAAGAAAAAAAAAAGTTTGTACATCGCTTTGTTTTTCTAGTATTCGTTAAAAATTTGATCTGCTTCGTGTTTCCTAGAAATAAATAATCAGATCATTCGATGAATTTTAAAAACTCTAATTAAAAATTTAATTGGGATGTTCTCTTAAATAGTTTTATAAAAAAAAAAATGTATCTAATTGTATAAGTTTCTACTTCTGAAGAAGAACGATGCATACTTAAACAAATATAAATCTAATACCAATGGTTAACTCGAAGAGCAGAATTTTTATTGTTATTCCCACAAACCATACAATTAGTCATAAAGAGATACTTTTTTATAGCTAAGATCGGTTTAATGAAAATTCCCCACGTCTGATTAGCAATGCCTCAAGTTATACTTACTGCCCTGATTTACCTGAAAGCGAGATTACGCAGTACATTTTCCTTTTCTGTTTCAAACATCTTCCCTTTTAAATAAGGCACTATTCTGAAATACTGAAATAACCACACAAAGCTACTCCATTCCTCCTGATTAAAGGCATTCGGCTTAAATTTAAATTAGCGGAACGCCGCAACAGCATTGTCGAGAACTAAGGTTGAGTTCTAAAGTTCAAAACCGGCCACAGTACAGCCCAGAAGCGCGTAACATCATCGGAAAGAGGTTGCTAACGCCCACCATTTATATACCTACTCGGATGCCGCGAACCAAAAAAGCTTTTCATCTTCATATGAGGTACCCTTGGTGGGAGAAAATACAAAAAGAAAAATATCCACCAATTTTCAAAAATGCGTCGAAAACGATGCCAGAAACAATAAAATCTATCTTGTAATAGAAGAAATTATTAATTTCCGCATGTAATTGCATTAGTAAACTAATAATAATAATGTCAGTAATCTGTTGGGTTAGCATAGCAGAGAACTGAAAGCAGATGAGCATTCAGAGATGCGAGAGCACATCATGACAGCACAAATCAACATTTCAACACCAGATCCATCAAAGAAGCAAATGACAATTATAAGTTTGATAGACAGTCCCGGTTGAGTTGAAAAAAAGAATATTAATTTTGGATATAAGGAAATAGGGATGTATTTTAAGGTATAAGACATGAAATAAAAGTAACATTATTATACAATGAAGAAGATTTATGAGAGAAAAATTAAGTTTTGAGTCGACAGGTGAATCTGTTACATCTTTTGAAGCCAACGACTCTAAATAACACTTTTAATTTATTTTCATAATTTTATGTTAATTTTGTATTGATATGTAGGAAAACTGCATTATTTATTGCATATTTTTCCGAACAGTCGTTTCTAAGCTTTTACCTTTAATTAGCTAAAAATTTGTATGCATTTATATGTAAAACAAGAATCTAATTTACGCTCTTTTGTCGGTCCCACCTACAGCATAACTTTGAGTACTACTGTACTTAATGTATCAAAGTAATTTCAAAATTTGTTTTCGGGAATTCTTTCTAAAATTCCTTTACTTTATGTTGAGACTTCTTAATTCCATGCAAAATCATTAAAGAAACTGGAAAACAAAAACAGAAATACAATTGTAATAGATACAGTTCCCATCAACAAAAGTGTTATCGTTTACTTATGTTATAGTAATCTATGAGTATGATTGAGGATTTATTCAACAGTGACAATTCTTTTATTTATAGATTGTGAAAAAAAACTGAATTTTTGGCTTTCATATTTTTACTTTGAAAGTTTAATGGCATTTTGCAGGCTTTGTATATTTTGTAGATACTACGCATTGAAGGGTAAATATGAGTCTGTTAAAAAAAAACTAAGTCGGATTAGGAAATTTTTATAGTTCTAACTTGGATAGAAATAGGAAATATGATGAAATATCTTTAATTAAAATATTTCAAAATGAATATGTTAAACTCAGAATTATACAGTGGCAGTAATATTCAGTAGATTTTTTATTTAAATAAAAAAATTAATTCATTCACAACTATTTTTAGCCTCAATTATTTCTCAACAAATTTAATTATTTTCAATATTCATAGTCTTCATTAATTTCGAAAGAAATCAATACATAAAAAAATTAGAAGGGTTGAGATTGGTATTTTATTTTTTAGATTAGAGAAATCAGTTTAAAAAATGTTTTAGGTCGAACAGCTGGAAAGATTAAATTTGAGGCTCATGCATTGAAAAAAAAAGGATGGGGGGGGGCTTATACAGAACTTTAGCTGATATTCGAATTTGAATTGAATCGACTAGTCTCGTAAGTGCAGTGAGCGTCAAAAGAAAATAAACACCCATGATTGATTTAAAAAATGTGTTATTTCAAATATATTATTGATATATTGAAGTGATATATGACAATTGTGACATTATTAAACATTTATTATTGGCATATGACAATTGTGAAGCTACTTAAACAGAATCGGACAACTTGTAAACATTCAGTTAAAATAAAATACGTAAAGAAATAAATGAACTTGAACCCAAGATCAGGAAATTTTACGATCAAAAAAAGTAAACACAAACTCTTTCTTCTTCAATGGTTTTAATTTTATATAAATATCACTACTTTTTTCCTATAGAGGGTTTTGATATAAGTCGATGTCTTATATTCTGTCTGAATTTGTGTAAATGTCTAGAAAAATTCGAGACATTTTGCGAGTACACAGCATTAGAAAACTTGAAGGAAAATGGTTAATATTTATATGAAATAGGATAAATTGTTGAAAAAAGTAACTGCATATTGAAGAAAATTCTTGTCGAGGAATTCAAATACAGACAGATTAAAGATTTTTGGAGAACAAGAAGACCAAGATGACTTATTGATACAGAAGTCAGAGCAATAGCACGAGAAGTCAAAGAAGTAGTGCGAGGAGTCAAAGCTTATCCAACTGCAAAATATCTCAAACGTGCTGTTAAAATATCTCTAAGCCTCTCACAAAGATCAGCGAAGACAAATAACCATTTAGATTTTCGGAACAATGTTTTATTTAGTAGCAAAAAAAAAACTAAATTGTTTGACTCACAAATACTCGTAAAAAATATGGGCATCAAAGAATGAAGGAGCAAACATTAAGCTTTCAGTCAAACAATGGGGGTGGCATTAAGACATTCAGTTAAACATGGGGGGGGGTGGATCTGTTATGATTTGCGGGTATATGGTGGAAGCAGGAGTCATTAATTTAGTATTTGTCGAATCTACAGTGAACAAAATCTATTATCTGAATATTTTAAAAGATGATTTTGGTCCTAGTGTTGCGAATTCGGGGTTGTCACGAAGCTGGATCTTCCAACATAAGAATTCCAAACACACATTAAAGATTTGTAAAGAATAATTACTCTAACGAGTTACGAAGACTTTGAACCATTCTCTGCTGTCACAATACCCAAACCCAATTGAAAATTTATGGACACATCTTGAAAATAATGTATGCCAAAGAAAAAAGAAAACTAAGAAAAAAAAAAGAAAAAAGAAATCCCATCTATGCCTAGAGAATAAAAACTAAGAACTGTAGACAAAATATTAATATTTCATTTTTCATTTTTTTTTGTCGGTATCAGTGTCCCCTGTTTATTTATTTTTTGACGTATGAAATTTGATACTTTTCTGTTTTAATTTATTTTCTCTTTTTGTATTTTGGTTTAACTAAACGTTTGCAGGTTTTTGCCTTCTACATGAATAAGTTAATAGTCATATATACGTAGTTTATATTATAAGTCATTAATATATTTGATATAAAACATTTTATATAACAACCATGCGTGTTTACTTTCTTTTGACTCTCACTGTCTCTCAATTTCAGGTATCTAGTACTGTGTCCTAACGCTTAAAACTTCTTGACATTTAAATGCTTAACGCAGCCACACATGGAAGTACAATGAAAATCTGAAGCAAGAATCAAATAAATATCAGGCTGTACTGGAGGGTGGATTAAGATAAATAAGATGATACTACGTCTTACACGGAAATTAAGATTAAAATTAATTGATATAGAAACTAGCAATCATGCCAACAAATATCCCATATTATACCGGTAGTTTATTATCATAATTAATGTTTAAACTTCATGACGATTGAAACCATCAGATGAAAATTTTTTGTGACATTCAAGTGGAGGATTATAACGTGTTAACTTTGAGATACGAATATTTTAAAGAAATCGCCAAATCTTTCGCCATGCATCACGTAAACGAACGATAGTTGCTTACTTACTCTTATCTAGCAACAATCATTGTCTGTCTGACAGTCCAGGTGAAACGGTCATGGTCTGCTTGATAGAACTTAAAGAAAGGAAGCGCTTCGGGATTTTCCATTTCTTAGATATTCATCAAAAATTTTGAGTAAAAGAATTTGTTTGTGATAATTTGTTTATTTAATTCTCCCTTCCAAGGATATTCATGTTAATTGTTTGCTCCATTTTAGATAAGAACATGTAAAATTTTATTATTTAAAAATACTCTACTTAAAAAAGTTTTCAAATATATTTTATTATAAAATCTATAACACTCTGACATACACTCCAGGTATAACACTAATCTAAAAGTATTTTACTGTCAGCAGTTAAACTATATAGCTAATAAATATTAGTGAAAATTTCAAATGACTTAACGCTTTATTTTTCTGTGGTACTAACAAAATAATTCTGAAATCTATACAGCTTTATTGAAAATAAATAAAGATTACGGCACTACCATATCTATGAAGTAAGGTGTTTTAGATTAGGTTATTAAAAGTGGTTGTTTTCCAAATTAATAAATAAAAAATAGAAAAAGGCTGACTAAGAGTTAGCATACCTGTTAGTTAAAAAAATTATGATCTTTTGAATAGCACTTTAATAGAAGAAAAGTAATGGTTTGCGATAGATGTTATAAAATTTGTGTTTTAAGGCTACTAATTAATTACTTTTAATCATAACTTTGATTGTAAAAAATAATGACGACCTAATGAGATTTTTTTTATTGAAAATATATTTTTAATCTTTCAGTAGGATTATTTTTAGTAAAGTGTCTTCTCCAACTTTCAAATGCAAGAAAATAGTGTGATAAATGGATTCTAAGTAATGTAATAATATTTATATTTTGACATTAAAATTAATTTTTATGACACTAAAATATTGATACCATCATCCTCGGTCATTGAAAATATATACATATTCTTTGTATGATATACTAGCATAAAAGATCTATTCCTTAAAAAACCTTTATTCAATTTAAAAAATATCCTAGAGCTTCTCAGTAATTTAATTATTATATTTCTCTGATCATTTATGCTTTTTATTTTCTTCACAAGATAAATTACAAAAACTATCAGTAATCTATATCAGTTCGGCTATTCAGTGGAGTTATCCACTTTTTCAAAGTAACATGCTGTGATATAGGCATTTTTGTCTTATGAATTTTTCAATTATATTTCGTAATTTTTTCTCAAATTATTGGAACATATGTTTAGGAATTTTGATTTGTTAAAACTCTCAGGATATCAATGTGAGCATTACTTTTCAAATCACAGAGCAACTTCTCGCTCTATAATTTTCTATCTTACTGATTTGAAAGACGTAATCCTTTCTACAACCCCGAAGGATTAAAGATTTTATGAATTACTTGAGATAGGCGAAGATTGTGCTTTTTGGAGACTATCGAACTTCTTTTTCTAAACAATTTTCATAAGAATCCAATGTAATTCCCCCCCCCCAAAAAAAAGCCAAATGTGGCCTTTTTTGTTGAATAAATCCCATCAAAGGTATTTGGAAACCTTCCTTGTTCCTTTTTCCTCGAATTTTAAGAACCAAATTTTTAAATCATGCCAGCTAAGTTTTTGAAAACCAAACAAAAAAAAAGTTAAAGTCATGTTTTGAAGCTATTGTAGCTATAATTTAATTTCAGGTAGATAGAATTTTTACGATCTATGAAAAGTAATAGGTAAATATAATAAGTAAGTATACTTAACTATATATAACTGTACTTATGGCAATATAATTTGTGGGCGATTCGATTATTCAATTTAAAATCATGCAAAACCCAAAAATTAGTCATTTTTGTGTCACATAAGTCTAGAAAGAAAATCCATATTATATATTTATTAACATATATCCATATTATTATAGCACATTTTACACACATATTTATCAATAAAAGTAATTTTTACTATGCAAAAAAATCAAAGAGATTTTTAACAATTTTAAATAGCAGCACACTTCAATTTTAATATAAATCGAAGGACAAGAAGACATGCTAAATTTCAGCTCATTTCTAAGAGTTCATTCATTCCTTTACATTTTTTTATACTTTTAGTCTTAAAACGATGCATATTTGGCATTTAAATGCATTCTTTGAAACAACGTTAAGGTTAATATTTATGTCAATAATGTAAAAAAGATATATTATCATTTATAAAAAATATATCAATATTTATGTTATGGGTAATATTTATGTCAGATATAAAAAATATTTTTAATTTAATTTCTTTTGCTCATAGAACAAAATTTTCCATTTTGTGCTTTCATCGTAAGAGCGAATCAACTACAGATGCAATTTAAACAAAACTTTCAATGCTCTTAAAGATTTTTTGCAGAAAAAAATATGAATTAACCCGAAAATTTTCAATAAATATTTTGTCATGAATAGAGTAGCAATCGATTTTAACATGCTGATTGTAGCTTTATAGATGATTTTAAAATGTCGGAAAAATAAGAATGTTATTACTGCCGTCTAGAGAATATCTAAATCTTTCACATCTAAATATTTAAACAGCCCCTTCACAGAAAATGTCAAATTCCTCCCTGTGTAATCATGGTATATTTATCAAAATTGGCACTCAAAATATTTTTTTCGTGGGTAATATATTCATAACATCAAAAAAAAAAAAAAGATGCTACTCCAGGAAATTAATTTCATATGTGTAGAATATTTGGTTTAGCATCTATCCGTTGTTACTTTTAAAATGGCATGTTTAGTTTTCATATGGGATAATCGATAAAAGAATAAAGTATTTCTCCCCGACTACATATAAAGCTTCCAATAGGAATGCACATAGTTTTAAAAAGGAATTTAATTCAACAGACTATTAAAATTAAAGGTAAAGATGCTTGATAGTATCGAGCTAATTTCCATCATAATGACAATTTACTTTTGTAGCCAAAAGTCTCACTAGTCGAATGGAAATAGATGCCCAGAAGAAAAATTCATGGTTTGGGGTTCGAATTTCGAGACATATTGGAAATGGGGTAACAAAATAAATAATAAGTTAATAAATATCATTAAAGACCAATCAAGAATTTATGTTCGACAATGAGAAAATTACTTTTCTGCCATGCTCTAACAATATGATAGATAGGAGAATACTCATAAAGGTGAAAAATGCGATATGTATTACTAAGAAACTATGCAATACGATATTCGATATTTCGAGCGTTACAGTACTTGATACTGAGCATCAGAATAAAATTCTTATGTAATACAATGTTTAAATATTGTAAAAGAATATTATATAATATTGTTTTTAAAACTGCACAATATAATTATGAAGTAATGTTATTAGAGACATTTAGCTTACTTCATCTGATAAAAGGTCAAAATCATCTTCATTTTAATCTTTTAAGCGCTCAGTTCTATGTTGATTTCACCCAGTACCTTCAGAATGCTTTTACCTTGACAAAATTACGCAGATTGTTACCGGTTGTGGCTGTAGAACGGTATGTTTGAAATATTGCAAGCATGTAATTCACCACGTTCGACATCTTGATGAATGAAGCAAGAGCAGTGTTCTCCTTTTTGTCTCGTCATTAAAAGCTTTAAGTCCTATTAACACAGTATATCATACGGTATCTATCTCCACGATATTGTTTGATGTTCTAAATGCTTTGCAATATCATCAAGACATCATAACAATATTGTTGGGCATTTTTTGCTGAGAGAGAGAATCTATTAACATTTTAACTCCAACGAAAAGCCGTCGATATATGTCATCGATACCAAATTTTAGGTGTCTTGAAAATTGGTTCAAACCTGATTTTAGTGGTATCACTTTTATTGCAAAAACCTTCATGGCATTTGTCTGACTTTACTAGAATTTAATTTCTTTTACATCTTTAATTAAAATATCTATTGATTGATTAATTGATTTATGAAATAACATCCTATTAGTTCTAGGTATTATATTGATCGATATTTCGAATGCCGTGCAATACTGTAAAGATATACAATTGTATGATGCTATAATAATGATACTATCGGATATTATGGTTTCATGTTCTAAAAGCCTTTTAGTTTTCTTTGTAGATTCTCAAGAAAAAGGACAGGACACGAGAGAGTTTAAAATAATTTGTATTTTATCAGAAAGATACGATTAAATTAGCGGAGATTTAAAAAGTTTAATGTCATAATTAACTAGGAGCTTAGGGGTAAAGTAATAAATTCTACTTCACCTATCCATATTGGTTATTTATTTATATAAAAAAAACCAATAAACCTTTAAAATTTATTATGTTTTATGTTTCACATAACCTTGGATTCCGACTATTAACTATCACGGCTTCCCTCTCTGATGTTAAAGTGTGACTATTACAAAATAAGGATTTTCTTTATTTTCAGAGTTTAATATATATTGCTTTGAAAGAAGACAAACAGAAAATATTGCAGAAAAACAGAAATTATGTAATTTTTGGGGACAAAAATTTGATTTAGAAAATATATAAAAAAATGTCATGCTGTAAGCTTATTGAAGATCATGGTAAAAATCTACAAATGCGTTATTCTGCCATTTGCGTATTCTCCATTTCAGATTTCGAAACTACTACCTGTTTGCAGTAGCCGTAACCGCATACATTTGACAAGAGTTGTTTTCTGTATCCGAGATCTACAAGATTTGTATATGACGGACGCTAAAATTCATTCCTTCGATGTCACTATTATTACTTTTGACTAATTTAAACTATAATCGGCTTCCAAAAATATAATTGCTATCTAGTCACTTAACTTTATGTATTGCTGTTTAGCGATATAAAATTGCTGCAGAATCTGTTAGAATGGCAGTCACACAGAGTGTCAATTGCAGTTTAGATGATATAGATTTAAATAGTTTAAAAGTAAGGACAACTTAACTACAGTTACATTTTCAGTTTAGAGTACTAATGAAAATTGTTTTCCATTACATTCCATTTGCGATTGATTTCCTGTTTTCCAAATGTCTTGTTAATAATTTTTCTCTTTCTTTTTCCCCCCTTCCCCCACCAGATATTCCATCTTGCCATAGAAAAATCCAATAAATGTTTTTATTAGTTTACTGATAAAGATTGAATCTTAATGCATTAGTTGCTTCAATATTAATTTGATAATGATTATTATTAAAATGTCTTTAATTGTTTCTGTCATTGATATGATTTCCTGACTTACTTTTGATTGATTGAAGATATTTAATTCAAAAGTTTTCATGAACCTCTTTATTGCTTTAGATTGTTGAAGTCATGAAAGAATTTTTTTTCTATTGTGTTATAAAATTTAAAGATAGAGTAGTTTATCTCATACTTTGTTTTTAAAAAAAGAGGAAGGGGGGAATGAATATTCATATTAAATATAAAAATCCTCAATTTATATTTGTCCTTATATTCTTTTATCATTCATCATGTGAATAAATTAGATTGCTAGGCATTTTTGTATTTATTCATTACTAATAATATAACTTCCAGTTTTTGCTAATGACTTAAAGATAAAAAATAATTCTAAGATAAAAAGTATGAAGTATGATTATTAGATCCATTTGAAAGTTATTGTATATAAAGTTATTTATAAAATATAAATGAATATATCATTCTACTTGAAATATGCATGTATAAAAATTAGTATACATTAATATATATTCTAGGAGGAAAAGAAAATGGAAGAAACATTTTCATTTGCAAAATTTTTTATTTTTCAATTTTTAAGTCTTATATAACCGTTCTAATTATATTACTAAAATCTATATTAATCCAATAATTATAAATTGAGTATATTTAATCATTATTGTTTTATAATCTAGTTTGAGATTATTTATCAATAATATTTGAAAAATATTTTGTAGATAATTTAAAGGCTATATTTTCTTGCACTTGTTAGATACTTATATTCTTAAGTTAGTAAAACAACTAAAAAATATCCCCTTTATCTATGAATTTTGCATTTATTATGTTTAATTTTTTTCCCTTTATTTAGCTTATCTGACTATACTTTTTAATTAATTGATTTTTTAAAAAGTTTCAAATACTTAGTTTACATTATTAATTTTGAAGTATTTAATAAAAGGAAAAATGTTAAGTTACTAAATTTGAGCTAATTATAATATTTATAAATTCAATAAGTGTGGAATATTTTTAATAATGTTTATTAAATAAAAATATGAAATATTGGTATATTTGTAGTAATATACTAGTTTTTCCTCTATATTTCTAGTATTTAAGACCAATAATTGCACATGTATTTGCATTTAATTCAGATCAGTGTCTTTTAAAATTCTGATCAAAAAATTTATTAGTACTGGTTAGGTGCTTATTCCCATTTATTTTAGGAGTCATTCAGAAAATAGTTTCAAAATTCTTCTAGAAGTAAACATGAGTGAAGTGAGGCATAGTGTGCCTCCTGAGTTTCTTGCCAGTATGGCTACCCAATGGAACGTTCTTCTAGCAATTATAATTCTGTTTTGTTTACTAATTTTTACAATAGTTGAGTTGTACATGAACTACTACTATTTTATAAAGCTAAAGCATTTATTATCTATTTGTATCAATATATTTTGTATCTTTCTAAAAGGATTTTATTTAAAGTTGCAGCAATTATCAGGAAGTTTAATTATTTGCATTGATTATTTAATTCAAAAATAATGTTAATGAAGAATAGTTTAGTAAAATTAAATTCAATTTTCTAAGCACTTAATTTCTTCAAAATGGCAAAATCTCATGTCTTTCAAAATATACACTCAAAATTCTAGAATGAAAGTTTTGAATGATTTCAAAGCTATTAGCATCTAAGTTAAATTTTACATTAGTGACTCTTTATGCTAACATTTCTGAAAGTTTTTACTATTATCAGAAAATTTAACAACTTCAAAGCAGTTTATTTCATTTTATTATATTTATAATTGAGCATACCTCATTATTAATAAAATAAATTTTAAAAAAAATCTTAGTGAAATTTATTATCTTAAGATTGCCAAAATCATTCTTATGTTAAGATTCATCAAGATTTATGTACACACACACACACAAAAAAAAACCCTACTATGTAAAATATGTTTTCAAAGACTGATTTAGTTAAAAGTTTATTGATCTTTCATCCTTATCTTTATCAATTCGAAAGTTGGCTCCTGTCTGTAAAAAATTCTGTTATCCAGATAAGATAGTACTGTCCTTTTCCCCTCTCTTCTTTATCAGTCCAGAATTTTTTGTATATCTATTGGAAATACTGATATCTCCATTGATAAAGAATCAATTCCTGCCCCCCCCCCTCCTTTACTCTGATCAGCTAGAAACTTTGCTTATATCTGTTAAGACACCTGAATTCACTACTACCATCTAAGAAGTACTTGAAGTTTCAATTTTTTTTTAAAGTAACATAACTTTTCTCTAAGATCTAAAAGTAATCCCCCCCTTCCAGATTAATCTTTATATGGGTAGAATGAAGTTAGGGATGTGTTATCTTTAATTAAAAAGTGGTTTTTTGAGAGAATGGTTTCGTTATGTGTTTAATCTTTTTTAATGATTTCCAACTTTATTTTTAACGTAATGCATAACTGAAAATTGTAGAATCTATTAAAAAAATTTGAGCTGTGTTCTTAAGATGACTTTTTTAAAACCTTTTAATGTAATTCATAAACTGCATGCATTTTCACTTCACTTCTTATCTCTATATTTTTTAATAATTTTATATTTTTCTTTACATTTTTATTATTTTTACAAGAAGTAATTTAGAATTAGGCTTTATTGTAAATATGAGAGAGTCATCTTTTAGATTGTTTCCCTAATAATATAAAATATTTATTTTATTTAGAATTATAATTTTTTAATACAAAAATCTTTTGATTCAAAAGCATATATATATATATATATATATATATATATATTCACTTTATTTTTTATTTTGTTTAGTCTGCCATCATTTTTTGAGCTGAAATTGATAATCTGATTATTTATGAATAGTTTATTCTTTTCTAGAAAATTATTATTCTGAATTTATGCTGCTTTACTATGAAATTATAATAGATTTTAACTGATCTTTATATTTTAATAAAGCACTAAAATGTAATTTGAGAAAATAAGTTATTGGAATAATATTTGTTTTATATTGTAGTTTTAATATATTTTTAAAAAAATTGAAAAAATATGTTCTTGGAATAATTATATATGTATATATAATATTGTTGTTTCAATATATTTGACTCAGTGCTTGTATAAAAGTTATGGTAATTTTTTTAGATTGAAGATTAGATATTTTTATTCTATTTATCAGAATATGATAATTTAACTCATAATTGAATTCCTGAAAGGGTCATAGATGATCATTAAAAATTGATTTTGTTTTTGAGAAAAAGAAATTATATTATAAATTATAAGTAAGCAATCATAACTGAGAAATATTTTCATGAAATATTATCTTTGATAATATCATATTTTTATACTTTTGCTACTTTCTGAGAATTTAACCAATTTACACCTATTTTACCAGCTTTATCTTCAATAATAACTGTGGAATATGAAATCAAGACATCTTTTTTATAATTACAATGATAGTTGTGTTCTTTGTTTTTTAACTAGTAGTTTGTCATATATTTTCCTTTTGACTATGAGTAAATTATAAAAGCAATGTATCATGCTTATTCAAAGTGGAATGACTGTTGGTAAGGGAAATTTAAGTTTTACATTTCCACCTTGATAAGGGAGAAGGTAATAATGAGAAATGTGTATTAATATTCTCAACTATGCTAATAATAATGAAAAATGGAATAGTTAAGTTAAATATGTCTTTTTTGAGAAATTTGCTTTACATCAAGTTAAAAAAAAAGATTTGTTACATTCAATAGAAGATGTAAGGAAATGCCTGTTTGGATATGAAATGTTGTATATGGAGAAGTTATGTCCTTATATTTGAATTAATCCCATTATAAATGCTTTTCTTTTTTATTATTGATAACATTTTTTTTTTCATTAGAGGAAAAAATTTCAATAGTTTTTCATTGTGTTAAAAAAGTCTTCTGTGTTTTCATGATATTTCAACACATATAGACTTTTCAACAACATATACTTGTTAATTAATGCCAACATGTCTTTTGATATTGCTGTTATAAAATTTAATCAAGTACAAACATCTGTATTTTCCCATCTATTAGTTTTTGTGCATATTTTATAATAATAAATGCTAGAAAAATTTTATAGAATATCAGGAATAAAATGTGAAGTCTCTGACCATTGGGAATCTTAAGTCTTAATTCATTATGTATAAATTCTCTCATTCATCTTATTCTCACCATATCATTAAGTATGAAGTTTTTCCCTATTTCCTTTCTCTATCTTAAACTCAAGTTTAATAAATCAATGCTGTCTAGTAAGATTAGATTATGCATGTTATTATCAGTGATTATGTATCAGTGTAGGGAACTCGGTTTTGATTCCCTGGAATGGCATGGTCTTCTGTGCAAGTCAAAAAAATCTAAATTAAGTTTATGTTATCATAAAAATATATTACATCCATTTCAGTGGTTGTGTAATGTAAGTCTGTTTTCATTACTATTCAGTCATTTACTGAGGTGAATTAATCATCATGTTTAACTTCATTAGAAATATCACCAAATATAGTGGTCAGTTGAAGTATGACAAATAATGTATACTTACTAGGCAGTTTTTAGAAACTGCATATTTAATCTGTTATATGAACTATTCATGCAAATTTACTTATTAGTCATATAAAAAATTTCTACGCATTTGTATTAATTCTTTTATTAGTGATATTATGTTCTTATAATATTGGCTTTTTTTCTGATAATAAATTTAATAATGTAAATTTTAATTTATATTTTAGCTTCTTCTAAAAGTAGTACATATATTTTTAAAAGTGAGAATAGTATTTTGAATAAATATTTGTTGTTTTTACTTGATTATTGAATGCAATAAATTTTATATCAAGTTTAGTCCAATGTGCCGTAAAAATACGGTCTTAAGAACTTCTAAGATCTTTTTGTCTATTTTACTGATAGTTTTACTATATAATCAATGTAAAAAATTGAACCATATTTATCCCTAAATATTCATGGTTCTTGATAATACCCTTGTTCTCTATTTATTATTCCAAATTATGAGTTACATGATATACAGGCTATTATGTCACATCCTGAGCAATATTTTTATTATAGACTTCCAGGCTTCTAATTATTATATTAAGCCTTATAAAGATATTTTTATTCATACAGTTTATGATTAAGAAGAGATTTATTCTAGTTTTTCAAAATGATTTAGAATTTTGAAGAATTTGTTTTATTAAGTGTCCTTTAATATATTAGAAGTTAACTTATATTTTAGAGTAAATGAAATAAGTTATATAAGTTGACATTAGAGCTTTGCATTTTATAATATTGTAATTAACTTTTTTGGTGATTTTGTTTTATCAATTTAGTGATTTCAAGATGCTCTATTTTTAATAATATGGAAACTAAATTAGTAATGCTTCTTTATAATTCTGCATTTTAAAAACTATATATCTGAAAACAAACACACACACACAAAATCTTTAGATAAATGTCAGTCATCTTTCATCCTCCTGGTGTTAATATTATTCACAAACACTGTATGGAAAATAAAGCCAAAACAGAAGTGACTACTAAAACTGAAACTTTTTAATTTAAAATTGAACTAGAAGCAGCTACTGTTAATGAATGATCTAGCAGTTTATGATTTATGTGTTTTAGGCTTATTATGATGTTGATGATTATATCTTTTTTTTTGATTAGTTGCAAGACACTAATCTTGTATTTTTTATTTGAAGGACCCAGCTGGCATATTTGAACTTATTGAAGTTGTTGGCAATGGAACATATGGTCAAGTCTACAAGGTATTTATCGTTAAAAAAATTATCTCTTTCATGCAATTAGATGAAAGTGAAAAATTAATTGATTATAATAAAATAGTGATGATTTAAATTCAATGAAATAGTGATTATAATTGCATGATTTTTAAATTCAGTTGGTTTAAAAGTTTCCATTAATGAGATTAGCAATAACTTATTTTATATTGTAATATATCATTTTAAACTTAATTAAAAAATCTTAAAAGGGTAATAGTATATAGCATATTAGTTGAATATTTCAATTTTTTTATAAATGCTATTTAGACATATTTAATTAAGATTATATATTTATAAATAGTTTGCCTTGATAGCATTTTAATGTTGAAAGAAATGCTAAATATAAATGAATCGGGATCCTTCTTTCTTTTTTTCTTTTGCTAGTTTTCAGGAATTTTTTTTAGATTTCATTGTTCTGTTGTCATCATTTACCCAATTATTCGACTAAATGAAACAATGTGTAGAATCAGAAATAAATTAAAAGTATCAGCCTTTCTTGAAACAAGATACTCTTGGTTTATTTTTCTCTTAATTTCACTGTTTAGAGAAAAAAAAATTTTTTTTTTGATGAAGGCATTTATTTACATTAAAAAATCAAATTGCTCTAGTTTTTATGAAATAATGTATTTAGAAGTCACTACTAAATATATTTGTATCAGAATCCAGATTATTTGCTCAAATTAACTAACTTATTAAAGTATTAAATTTAAATGTTTTATTACTCGTAAATTATTATTAGATTGAGGAAAAGCAACTTATTTATCAAAAGTTTATTAAGTTTCCCCATTTAAAAGAAATTTTTTCTCGCTGCTCTAGTGTTTCATTAATAGTCATTTTGCTTGCTGTTTACCATTATAGTATTTCTTTAGCATTTTTATATTTTCTATATAAATTTATGATATTTTTTTAGTTAATTCCTTCATGTTTTGATATTTTTCTATAGAACTATGCATAAAGGCAAATTTAACTGCTATGACTCATTTTCAATAAAGCATTCTTTTATTTAATATTGCATTGATCTTTTTTCCCCCCTTCTTTTAAATTAATCTAAATAATTTATTTTGATATTTCTATTTTTTCAGACTTTGTTTTATGATAAAAGATTATTTGTGAATCTTATTAAACTATGTATTCAGATATAAGATACTTAAAAAATAAGTTGTTTGCCCAGTTCTTATTGCCAAATCATTCAACTACTTTCTGAAGGATTTGAAAAGGGTTTTTAAAAATAAAATTTTTGGAATCAGTATTTTAAAATTATTTATTATGTAGAGTTGTTTTTTCCATCCTGTGTGTTTGCTGAATTAATGAACTGGAGCATTTTGCATTGTTTATACTTAAAAAAGAACAAAAATTAAATATTAATTTTCTTATTATATGAAAGGTAATAATAATTCTAGATTCATTCAAGGGATAAAAAGAATGGAGAAGTAAAAAGCTTTGTAAAAATGCTGTAACATAGTTTTAAACCAAATAAGGCATTACTTTGTTTCTTTTAAAAGTTTTATGTCTGAACTTGGACACTTTATTAATGTGCCAAAGGTTATTCATTATGTGGGTGGTAACTTTTATGAATGAATATAGTAATAATTTTTTAATGCTCTTATTTATAAAACAGTTATTTCTTAAAGTATACCTATAAAAATAAAATTTTGCAAATTCTATTATTTTATATTATTATTATTCCTATAAAATATTTTTTAAAAACCTTCTTTAAAATTCAGGCCTTAACTTTATTTGGTTTGAAATACCAATATGTGGGAGTTTAAAATTAGTCACCCAACCATTTAATTATTTTCACTTCAAGGGTTGTAACTTATATGTATTTTTAAATTCATATTGCCTTTTTATATTAATGCTTTGGTTCAAAGCTTTTATAGTAATTTTGTGGCTGATAAAGTTAACTAAATTATTTGATTACCAGAAATTCTTTACATGCCTAATTGAAAGAATTAATCTAAAGTAATTCATTGTATGCTGTGTTTTAATTAATTAATAGGTTTTATAAATATTATGATCTAATACTTGATTTTGAAACTTTCTTTAAAAAATTGTTTCTAAAAATCTAATATTATGCTTAAAATACAGGGTCGTCACACTAAAACAGGACAACTTGCTGCTATTAAGATTATGGATGTTACTGAGGTTTGTATTCAGTGTTATTTGCTTTTTAATTATATTTATATTTAAAAATATTTAAAATATTCCCAGACTTTACTTGATTATGTGTACTTGTCTGTTCCAAGCTAAATTATGGACTTATACTGTTAATAATATATTTTTTAAAGTTCTGTGATATTCTTTTAAAATATAATTTTTATATTATAGAATCGCCCTAGTCTGTAAGTCCTTCAATTTCAAAGAATATCTTTAAATTTATAAAGCAGCTTTGAGGTTGTCTTTTTTTTTTTTTTTTAATTTTAATTTTTGAGTGAGTTTTATTCTTATAATTTTGTGTTTGGTTTTTCTTTCCTGCAATTGTAAATCTATAGTTCAGAGATCTTTGAAGTTTTGTTAATTACTTTTGTTATAAAAGATACTAACAAATGCGTTTTCTAGGATGAAGAAGAAGAAATAAAACTTGAAATAAATGTCTTGAAAAAGGTAAAGTTTATGAATTGTTTTACAGTTAGATTTTTACACTCTTTTTAAAATCAGTAAATAAATGTGATTTATTTTAATGTTATTTCTGAAGAATAAAAAATAATAATTTATTTTTAAATATATGTATGTACATGCTTTTTTTATTTTTCAATTGTGAGACATTTGCATAATTATTGTTTTTTAAATATTATTTAACCATACTGAAAGTACAGTTTTCAAGCATTTTATGAAATCCTTTAAAAAATATTCATAAGAGAAATAATGATATATAAAGTACCTTTTACATTGATCCAAGCAGTGTAATAGC
This sequence comes from Argiope trifasciata, assembly GCA_026543055.1. Lineage (NCBI taxonomy): Eukaryota > Metazoa > Arthropoda > Arachnida > Araneae > Araneidae > Argiope > Argiope trifasciata. Next base: position 4,463,696 of record JAPMOQ010033694.1, read on the forward strand.
TTTGATATAAAGAGTGTTAAAAATTTTCATAAAATTTGTGTTGAATTTTATTTTTTGCAGTATTCTCATCACAGAAATATTGCTACATATTATGGAGCTTTCATACAAAAAAGCCCTCCTGGGAAAGATGATAAGTTATGGGTATGTTTTGAGGTTTATAGGATCAATTTATTCTTTTTTTCTTTTTGCCTTCTCTCTTTTTCTATGTTTGTTGAAATTAATCCATATGAAGTCTATTTTATGTATAAGAAATAAATGTTTGAATAAAAATAAAAATTCCTTTGAAAAATTTTGATTTTATATGTCTGACAGAACCTGCATTTAGAAAGAAATAAAAATTAACATTTAAAGGGAGAAAAAAAAAAGAATAAAGTTTATATTAAAGCACTGATAGAATTTCAAAGTTCCTAGATCTAAAGTTTTAATTTTATAGATATCTTTTATAAATGGATTGACTGCACCTTTAGTCTGTACAGTCTCCAAATCCATGTTCATATTTTGTAACAATTAAGAATATTAAATATTGGGTTGGTTACCTTTCTAAGTTATGGTCATATGTAATTCTAAGATAATGGTCACCTAGTCATAATTTCAAAGTACTATATCTTTCCATTCTTATGTTGTTTCAAAACAAGAGGATAGTTTAATAATTCAAGCAATTAAAATAATACACATATTAGAAAAAGAAGTAAAGGCAAAGAGTTATTTTTAAAATTAGCCATTTATATACATAATTATATTACTAATGTTTGAAATTTTAAATATTTCTATAGTCAAAGTAAGAAATATAAGTAAAGTCAAATTAAGAAATATATTAGATATTTTATCAAATTATAATCGAAATTGATCATTTTGCAGGATTGATATTTATGGTAAGAAAAATTTGTGCCGTTATGTTCTCTTGGGCAATAAAAAGCTTATAATATTATGTTTTATTTATTCTTATGTATATTTCCAGCTCGTTATGGAATATTGTGGAGCAGGATCAGTAACTGATTTAGTTAAATGTAAGTTTGCTTTATATGTTAACTCTTTTTTTCAACAAAATTATATTTTATTACTTGCCTGTTTGGTTAAAAGGAATATCTCTTTTTAGCTACTAAAGGCCAGCCAATTAAAGAAGAATGGATTGCTTATATTTGTCGAGAAATTTTACGAGTTAGTATTGCTTTAGTTCTCATATGTTTACTTCAATAAATTTAGGGACTTTTAATATAAATTTATACTATGATGTCTTCCATGTATTAATTCTTACTAAGCCATTTAATGACTCATCAAATTCTATTTCAAAAATAATTGTGGATTTTAATTATTTTTTATTTTATCATATGAAGGCAAGGATTTGTTTTTTCAATTCTAATTTATTTAATTTGATTTTTCTGAATAGTTTAGTTTGATTGTTGTTAGATTGTGTTAAGTTTTTAATATTGTATTTATCTTTTGCAGGGTCTAAGTCATTTACATGCCAACAAAATTATACATAGAGATATAAAAGGGCAGAATGTTCTTTTGACAGACAATGCTGAAGTCAAATTAGGTAAAAAATAAAGTTTTGTTTTCCAAAGTTATTTCTTTTAAATCACATAAATTTATTCTATGAATATACGATTTATAGGTTTCTTATGCATATTTTGTATAAGTAATTATCTATATACCATTAACCACTTCTCTTATTTTGAGCACATTCTAGTATTTTAATTATTTTCAATCTGTAACTATGCTTTGTATTGGCTATAATTCTATTTATTGGAATTTAATATGGATATGACATAATTTGATTTTAAACTTAAAATGCGGTATGCTACCAAGAGACAACATGTGGCACTCCTGCAAATTGTTGGTCTTAACTTGGAACTCTTTCGTTTTAGTGGTGGTGTAAAACATTTTTTATGCATTCATAATTTTTTTAATTGAAAACTTCTCATTACCTGGAGGAACGTATGAAACTCCTTGTATTTTTTGTCCGAATGGAAGATCTGTAACCTATTGTATTCCTTTCATATTTAATGCTTTTAAATAATAAAAGAAAAAAAATTGGATTCTTGTGTAAAGCATTTGGGCTTGTCAAATTTTTGGAATTCTTTAAATTAAAAACTTAAATTACTTTATGAAAGGTTTTTGACATAAGAATTAATTTTCCTGTATGAGATAAAATTTTATTTATTTAATATTATTCGATTGGATTTTATAATATTAGAAGGGCGATTCCAAAAGTTTACAAGCAGCAGTGTTTAGAAAGTAGAAATTGTGGCTGTTAATGTTATTACTCCGAGTGTAGACACATAGCGCTAGTTGTCTTAGGCCGGTCTTATGAGGAATGTGTGTTAATGCTTAGACTTGAAATAACGACAGTAATGGCAAGAAATGTAGAGAAGTGGTCTCACACAGCGGTGCGAGCCGTGATACGATTTCTAGTGGCCTAGAATGTGTCACCATCTGACATTCAAAGGCAAATAGGTGAAGTGTAACGACTGCAAAGCGATGAGTACACAACAGGTGGCGAAATTGTGTTGTTCTGTTGAAGCGGGCAGTGAGATTACTGGAAATGTTTATGTGGGAGCACTTCCCCCCCCCTCCCTATACAAGCTCAATTTTGCTCCCAGTGACCATTTCATTTTCCTTGCAATGAAGAAACGCTTATCTGAAGCATGGTTCATAACAGACGGTGAAGTATAAAAAAAGTGCCGAGAACTGGCTCAATAACCAGGATCTGCTTTTTACCAAGATGAATTAAACAAATTGGTCATGCGGTGTGATAAAACCCTCAACATTTTTGATGATTATATAGAGAAGTGACCATCATATATGTCTCGTAATTACCATTTGTACTCTGTGCCTGTTGGTAACAAAACCTTTTTCCTTTGCCTTGCAAACTTTTTTTTGGATCACCCCTCGTAGATACCAAAATAGTAATCTTAAAGCACATTTGTTTCATTGATTATGTAGTGGGTGGGTGCTCACACTATTTCTTAGCGCACTTTTTCAGTTTTTAAAAAATATATTGTTTAGTTCAATTGATAAATTAATTTTAATTATTTTTTAATCTACTTAGTTGACTTTGGAGTGAGTGCGCAACTAGATCGTACGATTGGAAGGCGGAATACTTTCATTGGCACTCCTTACTGGTATGAAATCACAATTCAGTTTTATTAGAAAATTTATGAAATCATTATATTGTTTTTCTACCTTTACTTATTTATTAAATGTGATGTTCTTAATTAAATTCAAAGCTGTACCATTAAACATAAATATGGTAACAAAATAGGATTTGTCGTTGCATCAATAGTTAAAATTTTTTTTATTAGAAATGTAATCTAAATAAGGAAATATAAAAATCTTACTTTTGTGTGCATCTCATCACGTCATCTTTTTCATGTACAATTTTTACCTCATTTTTGATTAAATTAAAGTCAAATGATTTTTTTACTTATAAATTTAAAAAATTTCAAAAGTATTTAGTATCCGAATTTAAATTAATATTATTTTCTCCCAAATTATTTTTTATATATATCGAAATTTCCTACTATCATTGGAAAGTAAAAAATTCGATTCGGTTAAGGGGCATACACTCATGATTTTCTTAGTGTAGACTGCAAGAAACCAGTTAATTCTTAGATATCTAAAAAAAAATAATCCATGAATAAGAATTGATTTTCACTCCCCAAGATATTATAAAATTATTATGTTCAGCATATTTGTTTATGTACTTTACATATTCGTTTCAGTTAATCGATGTTTTGCTTCATTCGACTTCCGAATAATTTATGCAGAATTATACAGTACTTTTTTTATATAAATGAACTCAATTGATCGTCATAGGATTTAAGAATCTTGATTTCACAATGGAATACCAAATTTTATTATCAAGTGCTAACTATGAAATGTGGTTTGGCTTTTGGATTAACTGAATTATTCTTTGAGGATGTTGTGTCTTACTGAAACTTTCCCAAATGATATAAATATTTTTGGATGTTTGGAAACAATTAAACTTTCTGCTGAAGGAATCATCCACGCATTACTATCGCAATTTTTGGTACCTTATCTTGATGATATTGTGATAACCGATGTGTTTGGCCAAAAAATTGTGTCATTGAGATGTGTCATGGTATTCTTTCCGTAGTCATTGCAATTCATCCCAGTGGAATTCTTTTTCTTAATATTTATAATCTAGCAGTAGATGATTGATTGCAGTTAATGAATAGAGAATAATTATCGACTTAAACTGTACGTAAATGCTAGTTGATATGATTAACAATGTTTGATTCGTTCAATTAGCTAAATCAGCAATATTTGTAGAATAATGACAAATAATTCAAATACTTCTGATAAATGGCAGTATTCTACAATTGCATTATCTAATTTATAAAATTCTGATTTATATTGTTAATTTATTTGATATTTATTAAGAGCTTGCCTATATTTTCCAAGGAGTACTCTTATAATATTTTTTCCTTCCTTTTTTATGTTAATTTCTTCACTTCACTTTACTTTCTGCTTTCAGTGTTTGTTTTTATATTTTAGTTGATAAATACATTAGCTTATATGAAACTTTGAGCTAAAAACTTTGAATCTAGCTCTAGATAATTTTTAATTGCTCTCATATAGATGGTAATTTTTCTACATTAGATATCTTAGTCATTTTCGACAACTACTTTTCTGTAATTTTTGAATTTTCTTTTTAAAAAAAGCAATTTTGTATTCTTTTTGTAGGATGGCTCCTGAAGTTATTGCTTGTGATGAAAATCCAGATGCTACCTATGATAATAGAGTAAGTCGATGCACCATTAAATTAATGTTAAAAAAGTAAGATATTAGGCATTTTTCTTTTTATATTTTCATAAAATAAAAAAAAATCTATTTAATAATATATATAATCACACCTCATATTATAAGGAAGTTTGAAAATTGGGTGGGAAAACTATAGTCATTATCATCATAAAAATGAAATTCAGAATTTAAATACCTTTGGAATAATTAGTTTGGCAGAAATTTGTTCGAACCTAACTATACAAATAATTTCATAAACATACAGTGTTAGAAAGTTAAAGAAAATCTTGAAATATTTTGGTAAATAAAATGTCTTGATTAATATATCGATAAACTTTAACTTTTATTTTTATTAGTCCTTAAATATATAAATGTCTTCTTTTGGGAATTGTACGTCTGACTTCTCAGAATTTATTTATTTATTAATATTTCCATTTTTTATCTAAATTTTAGAGTGATCTCTGGTCTCTTGGTATTACTGCACTTGAAATGGCGGAATCTCAGCCTCGTAAGTTATTTTAGTTTTAAATACAGTTATAAAATAACAGTTGCATTTTAAGATTCATATCTACTTAGTGTATACATGCCAGTATATAATAATTGATGCTACTAAAGTTTTTATTAAAACATTGTATATAATTTTATTTTCATTGTTTGCCCTGTCGCTTGAAAACAAGCTAATTTTACTATTAAAAATACTTTAATGAATCCAATTTTTCCTCCAAATTTTATGATTGCTATTTTCTTCATCTAGCTCTTTGTGATATGCATCCTATGAGAGCATTATTTCTCATTCCTCGGAATCCGCCACCTCGTTTGAAATCCAAAAAGTGGGCAAAGAAGTTTCATAGTTTTATTGAAACTGTTTTAGTGAAAGATTATCAGCAGCGACCATATACTGATCAGCTGTTAAAGCATCCTTTCATCCGAGATCAGCCTACTGAACGCCAAGTAAGAATTCAGCTGAAAGACCATTTGGACAGATGTAGAAAAAATAAGAAAGGCAAGTAAATTTGATATTTTTAATTATTAATTTCAATTGCATTTGGTCAATTTCTTCAGTAAGTTAATCATTTCTTAAAAAATTCCTTAGCTCCACCTCTTTTTTGTTACATATTAAAGGTTGGCGAATTTTAACAGAAGTTTTTTTGGTTATGCTGTTTCGTTATTTTTTTTTTTCTTTCAAATATCTGTATATTATTAAACGGGTATATTTTTATTGATTAAAAAAATTCTTTTAAATGCCTTATCAGACGGGAAAATACCGTCTATACTTTCATGGATTTTTCCGTTTGTGCCCACAGGCGACGGCGAAGGCAAGATTCTCGTCGTCATGAGCCTTTTTTTAGCTTGAAAGGGTTGACGATTGTGATTTTTGCAAATGAAATTCAATCAAAAGTCTTTAGCTTTGATAGTGACGTAGTTCTCAAGAAAGGCGCGATTGACAAATATATGAAACTAATCTGTAAACATATTTCTGAACCACTCCTCCTCTTAAAAAACAACCCGACAAAAAAGGTTTTATAATCGTAAAATAAAACGACGGTTTTGATTAGCTTTATTTATGAAAAGCCGGATGTTTGGAATATCCACTGAATATTCATTAATGAAAAAAATGTTATATGAAGAAATTCGTAGAAAAATTATAAGAAGATGAATAGATACTCAAAGCAGAACATAGTCATCAAAACCCCCCAAAAATATAACTGCAAAATTTAAAAAATTATACTAATGTTTATGTAAACTGTCTTCTTTTTGTAAAATATATTTGATTAGATTAAATCTTTAATTTTAAAAAATTAATGGCAAAATTTTTTATTACATATTTTAAATTTCTAAATTATCTAGTATTTTTCATAAAATTAAGAAATTATTTAACTCCTTTGCTGATATGAAAGTAAATAAAGATCAATTCATTTTCTAACTATTGAAATATATTTCAGCAAATTATATTGTCATGTTTGAGGGAATTGTAAAATATGAATGATCCTGCTACTGTTTGATTTTTAATGTAAAAAATAAAGTTGAAGTTTTTATTTTTAAAGTTAATTCCACCCGCATCCACAAAATCGCTTTTATAGCGTATTTCTGAGTTAAATTTGGTATTCACAGTTTATTCTATAAAATGCCAATACAGACACATTATGCAATAAGTAGACTTTTTTGTTTGTAAACCTGTCATTATTACTGAAAATTTTTTTAAAATCATGAGATGGCAATATATACTAGAATTAATAATAGAAACAAAAATACTAAAAATAAGTATAGCAAGTAAAAAAAAACTAAAAAAGCAATAAAAATCCATTATAAGTAGTAATATATGAAATTATGAATAGGAGTCCCACTAACAAAATGAGAAAACTACAGATATTCACAAAACAGGTTGAGCAAATCCTGAGCGATAATTTAACTTTAAAGTACTCCTGTGGTTTGAGGCTTACCGTACAGCAAATGCCCACATGACGTCATTACATTCGTTTTTCCGTGCTCGTTTGTTCACTGTATTTACCTGTCTGATAAGGCCTTAAAACTGAGTTTAATAATTTTTTTTCTGATGTTAGATTATTTTAAACTGCATGATGTCTCCTCTTCAATAATCTTTTTTGAAATGAGCCGTATTCTATGAGGGTTTTATCTGTGGGAGAAAAATTCTGGAAAAATTAAATTAGAATTTCTGGGAGAAGTAATTTAAAATTGCATTTTATTTCAGTTTCTTTTCTGAAGGTTGAACATATTTAAATGAAATTAGTCATGTTTACGTATACATATATATTTAAGGAAATCATCTATGAAAACTGCTTGTTTCATCGGAATTGATTTTGCAGCATTACTGAATAGCTAACAATACCTTATTGAAAACATATTTTTTATTTCGTCTTTGTCAGCACCAAAATGGATATTTTATTAACCTTCTTACAGTTTTTGACTTTTTAAGAATGAAAGACTTACTATGAGTATTATTTTTTAATTTTGGTTGAATTTATTTCACATTTGTTTTGAACTGAGGCAAAATTCGATTTTTTGCTGCAATTTCGAAGCGATTTTGATTTTCAAAAGCAATTTTGAAAGGAAAATTCGATTTATGTGAACGATATTTTATCAACTTAGAAAATTCAAGATTATGCTTATATTTGTTAAGGAAGATAATTAGAAATTTGAAACTCAGCCATTAATGTTAAATTTTATTTAAAATGATTTTATTTTCAGCAAGCATTCAACAAAAAGAAATCTTAGTTGAAAATTTTTAAAAATTGTACTGAAGTGTAGAAATGCGTGCTTTATTTCACCGACTTTGGAAATTAAATCAGTAAGCAGGACAAATTTGTTGCAATTTTGCATATTCGTTTTAGTAGTAATTGATGGACTGATATTTTAATCTTTTTGTAAAAAGTAGAATTTTGTTAAACAATAGATTTTCCTTCAAAATGTATACTGTATTGTTTAGATAATTTTTTTAAATCTAAAAGAGTGCATTCATAGTGTACTTAATTTATATACTGTCAGTGATTAAGCTTAAAATCGCCTGAGAAGTCCTGTTGATTCCTAATATGAATTCAAATAGCATATAATAAATTCCATTTTTTTTTTTTTTTTTTTAATTTCTGAACTGTCAGTCATTTTTCTAGGTGAAGAAAGAGACCATGATGAATATAGATACAGTGGAAGTGAGGGCGAAGATGATGACATGATTCCTGCTCAGATAAGGTATTAATTTTTATTTCCACTTCATTTGTTCAAGCTAAACATATTTTTAAATTGGTTTATTTTTTCTGTACACTTTGTAATTTTTTTTAGTCATGAGGATTTTTTTTAAAAAAATTTCTACATTGTAAAGAATGAAACTTTCTTTTTGTCCACATAAATTATGCATACACATTTTGTATACCTGTTTCAACATATTTATTATTTAATTCTGTAGCTCTAGAAATATTCTTGAAGATTCAACTCTGAGGAGAAATTACCAAGACGATAGTCAAACATTGACCCCATCTGGTGGAAATTATCGTGCGGCTGATACTCCTCTGCCGCCACCACGTCCTCCTGTACCTCCACAGAGACTTATTGGTATTCAATATATTTATTATTTTTATTCCGCACACTTTTTCTTTAACATTTTGCTCATGACAATTCAGTATGCTACATTATAGACATTGAACTAGATCATGCGCCGAAAGTGAAGTATCCTTTAAAATAATTTAGAGGAGAATGTTGTACCGTTTGACCGATTCCCAATATTAATTTTTTATTGTTTTCGGATGTAAATTCACAATTCTGTTACGAATACTGATATTAACTTTACTTAATTTAACATTAATGGAATATTTTTGAAAACCAATATTTTCAATTAAACATTTTTAATTGTTTTTTTAACTCATGCAGTGATCAAATGTACAATATAGTGTCGTACCTTTGACCTGTATTTATTATAAAAAACAAACATAATGAGAAGATAATTTTTATACTTAAAATAAAATAGTTATTTTTATTTTAAATCTCAAATTTGTGGGCATAAAACCAAGATATTTACCAAAGTTCGTAATTTTTAAAAAGTTCATTCATTTAAAATTTAAACGTTATGTTACAATGTAATGAACGAGAAAAATGTTTACTTTACAATTTATTTTTTTAATTCACACTCCTTGCAGAATTCATCTTTTTTTTCCCCCTAAACTTTTTCTTTGATTCTTCTTTTTTGTAAAGGCAGTAGAGTTTCTTTTGTGACAATTTCTGTGATTTGTTTTTTTAAATTCGGGCTGTCGTTTGCTTTCAGTGACTGTAAGTCTATTTTTTCCAGGACTGTCAAAGATAACCTATGGTTTAACTCTTGTTCTTTCTTTACTTGTTCCTATTCTTTGGTGAGCCATAGGAAAATGTCTCGCATTTACTGGAGATAATACTGAAAAGGTCAATAGTATATTGAGACTGCCAAGAATTTGGATTGACGAAACTACAGTGGCTAACTCATGGTTGAAATATCGATTAATCGTTGGTCTGTCTGCTACAAATGAAAGTAGAATCTTTCTTTAGTAGAAGCACTTCTGTTAAAGGAAACAAAACCTATTATGTAGAACATTCTATGATATTACTTGGAAGATTATATAACCCTCTTTTGCTATATCATATAAATAGTAACAAGTTTGCCATTATTATTTAGTGTTAACATCCAGTTGTTCATCACCTAAGGGTAATAAGTTTTCAATTGGCCTAATTCATCCTTGTCAAATGCTTTAGATTATTGTTGTGAGAATGGAAGGCCATGATAATCATAACATTCCTTTGTTATCTCAATAACGCGCTCAGTTACATGAGTTTCGTAGTTGTCAAAGAATAAAAATGTAAGCTTTTTGGGACCTGACTTAATATGATAGGTAAAGTGCTTACATTCAACATTCCAAAATTTACCACAGTTTTTTTTTTTTTTTTTTTTGCTTAAGCCCTTTATAAAGCATGTAATCTTTAATGTAACCTGTCAATCTCAGTGAATAAATGGTTTGATTCGAAATTTATTCCTCATATGAATTGAATTGTTTGACTGAAGATTTGCTTCAATGGAATGGAATGGAAGGAGAAAGGACAATAGAAAACTTGTTTCAATGAAACGTATTGTTTGCTTTATTATAAACATGGGCTTTCGTCATTACATAGATTAAAGTAATGGTAAAAAGAAGTATTAAAGGGTTCATTTTAATTTATCAGCTGTTTTTTAGATTTTCTGTAAACGTTCGGAATCGGATAAATGATCACCTCTGATATTTAGCAACAATAAAAGTAATGAATAACACTCTCTGCTGATTTCTTCTCCGAAGATATACTTCTCATTTTCTCATCCTTTTTCCAATATTCTGATAAGGATAGCTTTTTTTTCTTATCATTGAAATTGTGTTAGCAATAAAATGATGTAATTTATTCATCTGGTTACCAATTATTTGGTTATTATTATTATTTTGGAATATACTCAATTTTTCACTGACGAAGGACAGAAAAATCTGATTTTCCTTATGCCAGTTTAAATTCAGTGTGATGGTATGGTGAATTTTAGGCATAAATTTGGTTGCCGTCCATATAATATTTGAGGAAGGTATATTTTTCGAATAATTACCCTCAAATTCTGAGGACTCTTGAAGTACTGGGTAGTTACAATTGAAACGGCTCTATTCAAACCCCTCTGGAACCCTTTTTGCCTAACGGATATCGATGAAATTTGATATATACTTTATGTGAATCACAAGGGAAAAAATTTTTCATTGAAAAAATAGTTCAAATTTTGATCACCGGGTAGTATAAAAAAATCCTTGTACAAATTAGTCAAACCTATAAAGGGACATGCAGTCAAAGCAAAAAAAATCATTCTGCGTGCCTTTGTCATTGTTAATCATGCCATTACAGAAGAAAGATTGAGCTTTATTGGTATTGTTTTGTCAAAACGGCAGCAACAGCTTATTTGCACTGCATGAGTATCGTCGATTAAAAGAAGTGCGAAAAGGGTTCATGTTGAAGAATGCTTTGAAGATTATGATTACGAAATTTGAAGAGACTAGACTTGGGTTCAGTGGCAGATTTTGACAATATGAGGCCACAGGCACTAAATCATTTTGAGGTCCCATTCTAGATAAATTCTATTTATAGCAAGAAAGTAATAGAAATTCAAAATATTTAAACTATTAATTTTAACTTTGCTTGTACTTTTTAGTAATTCATATATTATATGTATATATCAAATAGATGAAAAACGTTTGCACTTTTTCTTTATAAGAAAAATTGTTATCATAAAAGGATAAAATGACTTCTATTCAGTAACTATTAGGAGAAAATATTCTTATTTACATTCCATCAAAACTTGGGGATAAATAGTGTCAACATCCTTTGACCGAAGGATTGAATGGTATTTTCTAATAACAGTGCAGGTAGTTAAAGACAACAACAGAAAGTGTGTGTGTGCGTGCGTGCGTGCGTGCGTGCGTGTGTGTGTGTGTGTGTGTGTGTGTGTTGTGCGCCTTTGAGAAGAGTATCATATATTACATTATTAATATTAATTATGAATGGTTGATTTCTGTTGAAACAAGCTTCTCCTGTCTTTTCATCGAAGTTGGTACTTCCTCTTCGTTTTTCTACTTTCTCCAAATTTCTTATTATCAATAATCTGATTTGCTTCACATTTAATATCTTGAAAGTTTCTTCTAATCTCCTGTATGAAATCTGGTTAGGATTTAAGGAGAGATGAACACCATAAAGATATCAATTGAAGAAGCTTAAAAATAAAATAGAAGGTTTAAAAAACACTGTCGCTATAATTACGTGAAAAATTTATAAAAAGTATTAACGTGTTATTATGGTGATAGCCTTACCGAGAAATTTGTGAATTATAGTTATGAATTTAACAAATAGCGAATATAATTTTAAAACTTAAAACATAAGCTAATAAAGCTTTCACTTGTAAAGTTTTAAATGATATAATTGCAAAAAACAATATTTCAGGCCAATTTAAGTTCATTATTGTCATACTAATAATCTGTTCTGATCTGGATATTAAACTTATAACTGAAATAATCGTTTTGAAATATTCATGGTATCTAACTTATGAAAAAGAGAAAGAGTTAATATGTATCAAATGCACGATTAATTATTATTTCACCACTTTATACCAAAATCGCAGTAATTGTTTTAATGATCATGCGGAAAAGAGTAAAAATCTCGTTATTTCTGACAGTTAAAGTTATTATATTAGACAAGAAATTATCACGGTATATATATTTATCCAATTCATGATTAAAATGTTCTCGATATTCAAATACATCAAATGCACTACTCTATTTTATCATGGACATTTATTATTAATTTATGTTTGCAGATCTTTCTTACAAATAGTTTAAAAAATCATGTTTTTATAGGAAAATAATTAATACAACAAATCTGTATAAAACAATAAGACTTCTTATCTCTTTCAAAGCAGCTATTTTTCCGCAATTCGCATCGTCTTTGTTCTTATCGTTAAATATCGTTAAATCGTTTGTTGCTAAATCTTTGTTCTTATGCTTTAACCTTTTGTTATTAATCTATCTAACTATTATTAAGCAGGTGCTCGATCGGTGTCACGTGAGTTGGCGATTCCGTGGTCAAGAGTACGAAAAATTTCGCGATTCATTTAAAAATAGTATCCTTAAAAGATCCATGAAATGAGGATGCTACGTCAAGACATCCAAACACGCTATGATTTTGCTTGTCGATTTATGGCAAGAATGGAAGTTGATGGCACGTGGTCTTGGCAAATTCTATGATTAAATGAGGCGCACTTTTCTTTATATGGAGCTGAGAATAAGAAAAATTACCGTATATGGTGGACTTCACGTCTTAAAGTCCTGCAGCAACAGCCACTACATTCTGATTATGTGACTGCATGTGTGGATTTACTGCAGATTCTATCCTCGTGAAACCCTTACTCCGTAATACCTTAAAACGTGCTCTGTCATGAGTAAACGGTACCTTGAACTTCGACAACAGGTCATTCCTGCTCTACAGGAACGGCAATGTTTGCAGACCATCGTCTTCTTGCAAGGTGAAGCAGCACCCCACATTGGAAGCCAAGTCAAAGAATTGCTTCGTACTAAATGAGACGAGAATCGTGTAATATCCAGAGCTTTTTCAGATGCCTGCCCTTCTCATTAGCCCGACTTAAATCCCCCGTGATTTCTTGTCGTGGGAATTACTAAAAAACTGTGCTTATGGAGGAGGAATTAGGGCTTTTCCTGAGTTGAAAGCCTGCGTTAAAAGCCATATCGATGAAATCTTTCGAAGGTTTATTCGCTCTACCAATGAACACGCTATAATGCGGCTTCAACACGCAATTGATGTCAGGGTAGCACACGTTGAGCACATTCCATAATTGAATAAATTTTGATGATTTCGACGCATTGTTTTTTGTTCTCTTTTAGACCCCGCAATTCTCCCAGGTGGTTAAAATTCCAATTATTTTTTAATTGCACCCCTGCATGGTCCATATAATGTATATACCCAAGTTTCCTCAAAAAGGTTTTGGGTTCTAGAGAGATCAGAATAGAGTCACTTTACTTTTATAAACCCCTCGGAGGCATCTCGAAATGAGTATGAGATACTTCCGGTATGGTGGCTGGATCTCGCCAACCCGGTGTGTACAATAATACGTGGGGGCACTGGCCCACCCATCGATGAAGGAACTTACTACCTACGGGGGACGTTTTTACTGTGACTGATGATGGCCCTTAAGCCGGGGTCCCACGACGCGCAGTTTCCCGGTTTGGTCATAAATCAGACCTCCCACCCACTGGGGGACTACACGCCCCCATAGCCAGGAGGATGCGCTTCCCCTTTCGCCCCCTCTTGGTCTCTTTGATGACCCGTCGACTTACCGACATCTTGTCGGTAAGTCGACGGGTCATCAAAGGGACCAGAAAACCGCAAGAGCTGTCAACGGGTGGCACGTGGCTCATCTGCAGACGGGGTATAGGCCGTGGGACCTCAGCTTTAGGACTCAACCACAGTTCCCGCCTGTATTGCTGTTGCGGTGGTCCGGTTAGTTAGTCTTGCGAGGTTAATATGTGCCCCTTAGAGGCGGGTCGGAGGTCAGTAATAGGATTTACGTATAACCACCCTGTATTTAGCCATTTAAATCGTCATTTTTTGCTAGACGCTACTTCTAAATATGTTTCATTTTTGCTACTACTATCAGAATTAATCTTTAATTCATATGATGTTTTAACAGATTTTTTTAAAACCATTTTGAGGAGTGCGGGGCCTGAATTCTTTATTAAAATTAAAAACTAATTGTGATATATAAATTGAGAATATATTTATACGGAATGCAAATTTATCAATATAAAAAATCTTTTGTCATTCTTTTATTTTTCTAAACTTTGTACAGTTCTCGTTAACTGTCTGTTGTTTTATAATATTCAACATTGTTTAAAAATTTGTAAATGAATAACTTTTATTCAAGTAGCGGGTTTATTCCTTCCGCCAAAAAGTTTGTGCAGCGATTACAGAAGGTTCGTAAACTAATTCCTGTAGGTTTCCGACATCTGTCTCCAGGGGTGGAAGCCGGATATATCTGGCGTTAGGGAAGAAAAGGTTAATCATCAATTGTCTTTCTTTTTTTTTTTTTTTCCAACTGTTTTTCAGACTCAGTAGTTTCATTTGTTTATAACTATAGGAGGGAAAAGAACCGAATTTACTCGACAGGACTGATTTCGTTTACAGAAGATCATAATGACTTATTTGCAATATCCCTCTGCTGTGCACTTAAAGCTCTTTTGCTGAAGATTTTGAAAAGTGATGAAAATTTTAAAAGCTTCAAATAATTAAGGCTTTTAACTAATGTTTTCTTTAATTATTGAATGATTGTGAGCAGTACGTATTTTTTAATGTGCATCTAAAATTAGTAGTTATACCGGAAGATTTATATAAGCAGTATCATTTGCTGTGAAATACATTTGACTTCTATAATTATGAGGGTTTGTTCACGCTGTTTCAGGTTTTTTTTTATATTTTTGTTACCTTGAATCTTTTAAATGGCATTTATATCTACATAAAAATATTAAAATGGACAGAAATTTCGAAACAAACTAAATCGTTTTTAATATTGCTTGGACAAAGACAAAAGCATAAACTAGATATTGTTTAGAAAAGACATTACTTTTTTACTTTTGATATCCTGTTATATTATAGAATGTCTCTTCAAAAGTATCTTGTGAAGATTGGAATTCACGATAGCATTTAATGTATAGAAGTTAAAGAGAACTACAAAATGACAAGTGTGATTGACCTGTCCGTTTCATCTCTCAGTTCTACTTGTATGTCCTTGCTTTTTCAGTTTATTTGAAAGAAAATCATTATATATGTAGTGGGACTGTTTGAAGAGAAGGCAGTTTTGCTTTATTACACCATACTTTTTTTCCCCAAACATTTTGTTATACTTTATTAGAGGTAAATGTTAGATATTCAATTGGGGAGATGATAGGTAGTATAATTTTCAAATACAGATAAACAAATTTTTTTAACATTGAAATACTGCAGATTAGTTTGAAGGAACAAAGGCTTTTTTAATCAGTGGTTGAGATTGAAACATTTTTTTAAAAAAATCTTGCTCTATATTCTGAATAGCCTTTGATACTTAGAGCCTGCTGATTAAACGCTTTTTTTCCCCTTCCCAAAAAGAAAGGACTGAAATCATCAAGGTCTTTAACATCTTAAACTGGATTTAGATAGACTAGAATTAACACTT
Organism: Argiope trifasciata; assembly: GCA_026543055.1. Classification (NCBI taxonomy): domain Eukaryota; kingdom Metazoa; phylum Arthropoda; class Arachnida; order Araneae; family Araneidae; genus Argiope; species Argiope trifasciata. Next base: position 4,479,717 of record JAPMOQ010033694.1, read on the forward strand.
TGAGTATCTCCTATATATCAGCTTGACAATATTTTCAAATATTTGATTTAGGGGAGTAATTAAATACATCATATTATGTGTGCTCTATTAAAAATAAAAACTCTTTATCTCTTCAACCTTTAAATTTGTCATCCTTATCCACATTTCTTTGTTGTGGATTATTATATACTTTTTAAGAATTTAAAAGTAAAAAAAAAATCTTTTTACTTTATTATTGTTTTTTTTAAATTTGAAACTAAATTTATTTCAATAATTAGGTATGTCAAAAGCTTAAGTTGTATGTTCAATTACTATGAATTGTTAACACTTATGTGGTCAAATTATATTGCATATTATTGATTTCTCGCCTGTTCAGTTCTTGGTACTTTTGATAAATTTAAATTTATAATGCAATTTTTAACCTGATTTGCTTATTTTGGGGAGTAGGTTGTGTTTCCCAGTAGTGGCAATAAAGATCATTATTATGAACATCAGCCAATTTATGATTGCCTTACAGTGGGAAAAGATTACATCTTGTAAATCGCTTGACTTTTGAAACATTGAAAGCTTTGAGATTATTGCTGTGCAGAAAGATCCATATTCTAAAAATAATACTTATTTTTTGTTTCTGAGCTTAGCAAATAATAATTCTTGAAATTTTAAAAAATGTAAGTTTTTATTGCTTAAATCGGATTTTATATCACTCTTTCTAAGTAAGTCCGAAATATGCCCTTTGTGTGAACTTCCGAATTCCAATAATAATCTGTGTCTTTAATGGATAGCACATTTCTTAAAACAAATTTGGTATGAAATAAAATATTTTGTATGAAAGCTTTCTGGCTGTTAAAAGCTGCAAATTTCATTTATTTCAGTATTTCTGCAATTTTTCCCTTGGCATGTAGAAGTTATTTACTTTAGTTTACTTGTGACTATTTTATCTTTAAATATCCGTCTAATTTTTATCCAAAAAATGAAATGGTTGTCAAATCTAAGATAATAAATTGAGTGCTACATTGTGATTATTTGCCTTATGCGATTTTCGTTTGTTTTATGCTTTTACTGAATTACTAATTTCCAAAATTATTTGTACTAACAGTGATATTTGCATGCTATGAGTAAACTAAATATTAAAATTTTAACACCATTGCCTAAAACCATTAACATTTGTAGTTGTACCTGATCCTCCTCCTCCAAGTAAACCTTTGCCACCTATTCCTGGAGAAGAAAAAAAACCTGCCACTCCTCCAAGAAATCAGCAATTACAGCCTCCAGCCTTGCCCCCCAGTAGGAGTGCTGCAGTTTTGAAACCTGCAGCTCGAAAGCCAGAGGTATGTAAAATAAGAAAGAAAGAAAAAAAAAACATTACAGTTAAAAAAAATTTTAAAATAATATTAAAAGATTGTGATACTTGTTTGCTTATTTAAATATCTTCTAATTCAGTTAATTTATGTTTCATCAATATAGTTTTTTCTCTCAATACTTTACCGTTATAGAATTTTAGAATATCAAAAGAACTAAGAGATGGAAGGACATTTAATAATTATAAATGTCTTTTTATTTTATTCTTTATCTGTAAACTTCTGTATGCATATTTAATATATATAGAATAGTTTAAATTGAATATATTATAAATATAAATATTTTGGTTTTACTTTATCACTGCTATTGTTAAATTGTGCTATTTCATTCTTTTTTAAATGAAAATTTCTTTAATTGTAGATTGATAACCATTAAAATTTTATTACCTTGCATTTATTTCTCTCTCTATTTAGCTTCTTTCTTTCTGTTAATTCTAGACATACTTGTTACTAATATAGTAAATATAGCATTGATTAATTTTATTTAACATAGTTTTTAATGTGCCAAAAACGAATTATAAAAATATAGGTCATATGCTATGTAATTTAATATTTCTTTTACTCTGAAGAAGAGAAAGATTAGGAATGCTTTATTTTTTTTCCCTTGTGATAATGTAAATTTAACTTTTTAGACAAGTAGATTGACTTCTTATCACTATTTGACTGTTTGCCATCAACTAATCTACACATGTGAAAACTTTTCAGTGACTAGTATTGAACAGAGATATAGCTCAAATTTTCTTATTTGCTAGTGTTTTTTTTATCAAATTTTTTTCTAGAATTTTGTATTATTAGTTTAATTATTAATGAAGATCATTTGACTTATAATTATGCAGAAATAGAGTGATATCATTTCTAGTGCTAAACTTTTTTTTGGAATAAGCTGATGAATATGTTTTTAGCATTAATAATTATTGTATTCTATCAACTTTCCAATAGCTCATTTTTTGCACAATTTTCGAAAGTTTTAAATTTGAATTGTATGAATTTTTATCTTTAAGAAATAAAATTTAAAATCTACTAGAAATTGGATGTTGTAATGAGGAAAATAATAATTTTTTTAAACGTTTGTATGAGCTGCCATGATGTATTTCTACATCATGGACAATCACTTCTATAATTCTACTGCTTTCAATTATATAAAATTTCAAACATAAGTAATACATCTCATTATGTTAGAAACAATGCATTATAAAAAATAAAATTCATGAACAGGACCAAAATTCATGAACAGGACCTGACTAGGGCAGGGGCAAGCGAGGCAGTTGCCCTGGGCCACTAGATTAGAGTGAGTCCTCAAATCGAAAAGTACCATAGACAAGTTCTGTGCGGTTCTTTTTTACTAAAGTTATGAAATAAATGAAGCCCCAAAGAAGTTTTTGCCCCAAGCCCCATTCAGGCTAAGTCGGGCCCTGTTCCATAAAACAATTATTTTTAGTATTTAAGCATAATGAGCGTTGCTATATGACCTCTGTATTGTGCCCTTACATAGTAAAATTTTACACCTCAATCTATTAGAAAATATAGGCTGGTGACCGACTCTTTCTTTTCGTACCTCCATAGACGACAAAGGATGAGATGACCCTCTTGGTTTAGTAAATTTCTATAGAACCGATTTTGCGTATTTTTGAATTTCTATATGAAAAAAGCTACACTTTTCTTCTATAAATTTATCAGTATATACAAAAGTACAAATATTATTCGTTACTCCCACCTTGTTTCTTTCCACAATTTTTCCTGAATGCTTTTATTACTTTTACCGCAGATAATCGTAATTTGTGAAACCCGCCAAAATTAAATTATACTTTTATAGCGCGCCAACAATGAAAATTACCACAAATAAAGAAATAAACTGTGAAAGTTCTTGTTGCGTTTGAAAACCCAAAAATACTTTTAGTAAAAATTTAAAAAAAAAAACCATGTGAATTTTACTACGTAAATAGATATGAGGTTTTAAGCATATGATACAAATCTAGAAGCTATGCATTTAAGGGTTAAGCATTTAAACGGTTTAATGTATGATATGGTATATTATTTTGAAGAATTTCCATTTTCTATGAATTATTAAAAGTTTGAAATCAAGTCTTATCCTTTCAATGTAACAAAATTATTCATTGTATATTCTTTCAGTAAAGTAATTTTAGTATTTTATAGCTACCTTTTTAATTAATATTAATTTAAAGTTAGGCTTTTGCTACATTTTGAAATTTTTTTAATGTCCTGCATTTTCTACCCTAAGCTTGTACTCTCTCACGAAAAATTTACCTTTCATTTGTTTATGTTTATGGCAGTCGATATTGGAACAGGTTCGGGTAGGGAAGATTAATTGCGAATTAGAAGAATCCGATGAACGTCTGACGGCTTATTTATTCTTTGCGTCAATTTGATTTGATAAGAAAGATGTTAATCATTCGTCTTCTCGCTTTCGCCATTGTTTTTTTCGTTTGTCTTTATATTCGCTTAACTTCTAAATTTATTCTTTTGATTGTAATTGTTTTCTTATTTCCGCTTTATTTTTATTTTTTTAGTGGTTAATATTAAGTTTTTTGACGGATATGTCTTAAAATAAAGTAGAAAAATTATTTGATTAATTTCATTTTTATAATTAATATAATTTATAATTTAAGTTGCAAAAAACGAAACAAAGAAATAAATAATATATTCTAACATTCACAGATATTTCTTTCCATACTCGGCCCACTTCTCTAAAAAATTTAATATTTTCATGATATGAATGTTAATTTATCGAGTAAATTGTTTTAAAAACAATTATATAAACTGTTTTTTATATTGATTCATTACTCGTACTTGCGACCAAAATGCAATGTTATTAATATTTAGTGTATAAAAAATAATTAAAGCAAGTAAATTGCCGTGAGATAAATCTGTTTCTAAATTATAATTATTGCTTTTATAATAAAATTAAAATATATATTGGCTTCTAAAATCAAATATGCTTCATTTACATTCAGGGAAAGGTTTTGTGCTGTTTTTTAAATTTGTCATGAATTTTTAACGATTTGAAATAAATGCTACAAAAACATCTCTCGTATGATTTTCAATTAATACTAAAGACCTGTTCTTATCAAAAGAAGTTATAATGTCAGCACTTTTTATCATTTTTCTAAATAGAAATTCTTAAATATAATGTCCAGAAGTTGCCTGAACTAAAAGTTAGATTACTTTTTAACGAACAAAAAAGGTCCATATTTGAGTTGATTGATAAACATATTTTTTAAATTATAAACTTTAGAACATTTTTAAGCAAAATGTCTTTAATTTATGTGTATCTGAAAAATTTAAAAAATGATTACTGATTTTGAATTCTTTTTATTTAAAAATTGTATTGAAAATTTTGTAAGAGTAAATTTTTGTAGGAAAGTGTGAGGTTCATTATTTTTAAAGGAAATATCCTTTAAAAATTCAGTACGTTTTTTTCATTGTAATCACAAAATTATTTCCATTAAATCTGCGCTTTTAATTCAGTTACCTCCTGTCACGATCATTGTCAAGATAAAAAGAATGAAAGCGGATATTTATATAAGCTTTGGGGATTTGTGCTAAAATAAAAATATTTACTGAATTGAATATATTTAAAAGGCACAAATTAGAGATTAAATGAAAATAGAAATTTGATGTTGTAGAAAATTTTTAGAAAATTTGTATGATTTTCTCTATTTTTTGTTAAGTGAGAGCTTATGCAAATGTAAAGTTAATTCCATTAAATATTTACTACCAAATATCATCAAATACTATAATGATAGCACAGCACATGTTTTTTAAGAATGAAAGTGAAAAAGTTTGTTCAAGCCTATTCCCTTGTCTTCCTACAGATTGAATAGATTTTAATAGCTTTATTTCTCAAATTTAATTTAAGGAACTTAAAAATTTTCCCATGCTTAAAAAAATCCCGTTAATGCGATCTAGAATTAAAATATTTAAATATTTAACGAAATTTCTTCTAATTGGGAGTCCTGATTTATTTAATAAAGCTGATTAGTTTTCTCCAATGACAATGATTGAGCATTGGACAGAAATATGAAGGAGAAACAAAAAGACATTAAACGTGAAAGATTTTCAACCCCCAAACGATCAAACCAAACAGGGGTTCTACACGGATCTTTTACTGCTATACTGATAATGATTATTAATATTCATTGAAAAAATAACCTCATTTTCCATGTTGCTATTTGAAATGAGAGTTCTTAAGAAAAAATTTTCTTTGAAATAAGTAGCTTAATTTTCGGTCATCTGAAATATTACCTGAAATAAAACGTTTGCTTTTTTTTTTTTTTTTTTTTTTTTTTTTTTGTAGAAATAGTGTAAAGCGATGTTTAAATGATTTTCTATAAAGTACTTTATTTGGAAGTTTTCTTTTTTAAGTCCGAGACCTCAAGCAAGCACCGGCATATGTATCTGAATTATTTTTAAAACTCAAATATATTTACATTTATTCTTTGAAATGTTAATTATATTTTAGAAAGGCTTCACGTTGTTAAATTAAGTTACAAATTAAATTTATATTTTTTAAATAACAAATTTTGTGTTTGGAGAAATATTTACTTTACAGATGATAAATAAATTTAAATTACGGAAAAATTTCATGCATATATAATGATTAATATTTTACTTTGAATTAGAATTAATTCAAGCTTTTATAAAAATTAAGAAATAATTTCGATTGACTATGCTATGATTTTATGTTAAATTAGATGTGATGTTAACTGCTCCAATTTATGTGGTTTAATTTATGCAATCGTTAGGCATACAAATAATACTTATTTTTTCCAATTTGCTTTCAAAAATTAAAATAGTGTGGTGCTACATAATAGTATATATAGCCAGTTTCGTGTTAAGGTTGCTGCATAAGAAACTTCAATAAACCTACTGAAAACTAAGTCTTCCTATTGTAATTCGTTTCTATAGCGACCGCCAGAAATCGGAGCATTTGGCGGGAAAAGTTTTCGTGGTACACAGACAATGTCAGGAATTGTTTGGACGCTTTGCACTGATTAAGCATATTTCTAACTTGCACTGTAGTCGAATACTACTGTATATATATCAAAACTTCTACATGTAATATCAGGCGTTCTTTTTCCGAGACAACTTATGTACATTTCATGTATCTCAAAAACTTTTTTTAAAATAGCGTTATCATAACAAAATTGACAATACTACTACTATACATTAGCTTTTAATTAACAGTGTTCAGTTACTTTTAGAAAATTACATTGAGATAATAAAATTGTATTGTTTCCTTCATTAAATTTTAATTTAGATAATTGGAAACTGCAATAACTGAAACTAAATGAACTTTTTTCAAATAAAAACTGTTTGACAGTCTGAAGTGAACATTATTAATCAAATGAATTACATTAAATTGAAATTTAGCTTGTTCTTTTAATTCCTGACCTTGTTCATGGAAAAATGCAGTTTTTAAACTGAATAATTCTGCTTTTCTCCATGGATGTTAATAATGGGTGAAAAAATTTTAATAATTTATCTATAACACTTCTTTAAGGTGTATTTATAAGCATTTAATTTTCAGTTTTGATTCCTTAATATATTGCTCTGAAATGGATTTCATAATATATTTTGTTAATGCTATGAATACTGGCATTTGCTCTATTATATTAAAAAAGATTGTGATTTAGAATGCCTATTTTATATTTTTAAGGACTTGGACGTGATTGCTTCACATTTAGCTGATGTATCTGTAGCGGACAGTAGTGCCGCAAGTCCAAACAATAGTAACTTACCTCCGGCTGTTCCCTGTGATGAATATTCTACTTTAAATGGTAGTTCACCTGAATTCCCCCCTCCTCCACCACCAATTGTTTCTGACTCAGATGATGACGATGATGATGAAGATGATGGACAAGTACAAAATGATGGCACTTTGTTAGCTTCGGATCCCCCCAGACCCCTGTACGTAAAAAGCACTTCAATTTTAATTGTATCTTTCCATATGTTATTGTAATTGAATTAGATCTCTAAACTTATTGAATGCATTCATGCCATAGTTTAAAAATGCACTGAAGTATTTTCGACTAATGTTAATGTCTCATTAAATTTGATTTGAAAAATAAACAATTTAAAATCAAAGTAACAATAATTTCCTGCTTATTGATATGGTTTTCTAGTTCATCAAAGGAAGGCTGTATGTAAACTCTTGTGCTTTGATATGATTGAAAATAATTATAATGGGATTTACATGAAATACCTGGTTTTAACACCCTGACCATAAATTGAATTTTCTACCAATTCTGATTTATAAATTTTTAATCAAATATTTGCATTTGAAGAACAATATGCAAGAGGGTAACTCTAATGTTACTCTCGCATTGTTCTGGATGTTTAAAGAATAGCTCATTCAAATGCTTTTTACATTGTCAGCTGACTTTCTAGTAGATCCATTCGTCCTTCATATTCTTATAGTAGTGCTTAAATTTGAAAGGTAATGCTGCATGAAAAAAGCTATTACACATTAAAATGTAATAAAACCTCCTGACTGTTTTTCCCCCTTTTCTTTTCTTTTTTTTTTTTTTTTTTTTTTTTTTTAGCATGAGAATTTAATGTTGGGAAAATATTACTCATTCCATTTCCCCCTTCAGTAATTTTTAACGAAAAAGGTTTTACTAACAAAATAAAAGCATTTTATTTTAAACCACTTGTGTATTAATACTCATATAAATATATCCAATTATTCAAAAGGATATGTTCAAAGTATTAATTCTTTGTCTGCCATAAAAGTTGCAATTTTTATCATGGAAACAGCTTTTAAGATATGCTTCTTGCTTGATTATAATTTAAACTTCATAAGCTTATGCCTTTTCTTTTCTTCCTTTAATTCAATGTGTTTATGATGGTTATTTAATTTTTTTATTGCAGGCCACCTGACTGCTACAATACTGATACTTTAAGAGCATTGGTTCAGAAAGGTTAGAATTTTGATAAAATGTTTGATTTTCATTATTTTATAATGAAATTAGAGGAAGTGAAATGAATTTTATTCATTTTTATAAAAGAATATATATTTGACATCCTGAATGAATGAACAATATTTTTTTAAAGCATTGATATCCAAACTGAGATGTAATTTCAGATTCAGAGTAATTTCAGTAATTTCAGTCTGTCTCATTTCACAAACTAATGTGAAAAAAATAATTTGTGTTGCTGGACAGGTCGTTAGTATATTTAACTTTTAATGTATGGAATGTAAAAGCTTAGAAATTACATCCGAAAACTCAAAATATGTGTGCAGAGAAATTTAGGTATTCTCAATGTTCAAGATAATCAGAATATCCTTTAACTTTGAAATAACTGTATATATTTAAAAAAAATTCTAATATGGTTATAATTCTGTAGGTTCAGATCACTAACATAAACTGAATTTTTAAAAAAGCTGGGGTTTAAATATTCTGCTAGTCAGAATTGAAAGGTAGACGGACATTGTTACTAGAGCTTTTCGAGATATGAATCTTTTTTTCAAGCATTTCCGCGATACCATCTCATACATACACTATTAGGCTGCATATAAAGTGACTCTTTTCGAAATTCGAACGCTTATTGAGTGGGAATCATGCAAATAGACAGCTAAATAGAAAAAAATGACAGATATGAGAACTGAGGAAACTGGGAGTTGTTTTCAGTTTAGACATTCATTTTTTAAAAAACCCTCATAAATAACATTTTTGCCTTAGAAGCTACAAACTCTGCTTGCAAGCAGCAAAAATATTCATCTTCATTAAGCAATTAATCAAACTACAGAAGGATAATGATATACCCTATTTCGTTCATTTTCTGCTCCAAAAGCAATGGGTTCGCTATCCTTGATGACATAGAACACCACACTTCGAGTTTTAATTAACCCAGTGGTTCTGCTGAAACATTCGGATTTTAGGATGGTTTGGAATTTCTCTTTTGAGGGGAAACCAATCTTAATGCGAAAAAACACCTAATTTTTTAGACTCCATTTTTGTAAATAAATGCTCTGAGCCACTTATAATAGTGTAACTGCTTAGGCATATGAGGTTTTTCGGCTCTTGACTAACATGCATTCATTAAAGGCACAAGTTTTACAAAGCCTTATAAGCACTCCCATGTCATAGACTTGTTTATGAAGAAAACTTCAAGACACTTTTCATTGGTGATTGCAACATTTTGCATTTACCAGTGCACTTTTTAAAATTTGGATTGTTTCGTTTTTCCATTACTAAAGCATTTTATATGATTTTTTATATTTGTTCATTAATAAAACTTTTTGTAAAAATAAAATTAAAAAATGTTAATTTTCAAAGTTGAAAGACGTGTTTCGATTGGAAAAAGGGAATCATAATTTTTCACATTAAGTGTGTATATTTAAACACAAGGGAAACTGGTTTAACTAAGTTGTAACTTCTTAAAATGACTTTGCTATTACCACTACATGCAACATCATAAGTCAACACCAATATTACACAAGCAGTGTTTCTTTCTATGTTCTGCTGAACGTTTTTATGACGCAAACGGTTAATTAAATTATCTTTAATTTTGCCATTCTTTTTTCCTTTCTTTTTTCTTCAAATACTTTTTGTATTAATGAATTGTTGTAAAACAATGTCTATTATGTGTGATAAAAGTAGTTCACACAGATATATTACTCATTTACCTATAAATGTTATACTGAATCTGACTAAATTCTCTCAATCTGTTTTGTTTCTACTAAGGTTTAAATAGATACTAATAAATCAGTAAAATTCTATGGTTGATTTTTATTCATAAATACATACCTGCATACCGATTAAAGCATGCAGGTATGTATTTATGAATAAAAATAGATCATTTAAATAGATTTTCAACTTTCTTTGATATAATCTTTACAAATGCATTATTAAATCTTAAAAACATTATTGCAAGATGTCACTTAATTTTAGTGTCTAGTCAAGCTCCAAACCGACCTCTGCCACCAACTCCTGATGATGAAGATACCAAGGCTCTTCATAAGGTTTGTGAACATTGAATAATCCATGTTCTAATGCCTTGTCAATTTCTTAGATCAAATTTGATAACCGCTGCATTTTAAAATAATTTTGTCTATTGATAGATGATTGCTATAAAACATTTAATGCATTTTCTATGACATTATCACATTCATTTTAAGTAAATTAAAATAATGTTATCTTTGTTTTTCTTTTTTTTTGAATCTGTGAGGTAGAAATTCAGATGGCGTTCAGATCACATATACTGAAGTATTACCTATGTAAAATCATATTTAATTAAATAAAAAAAAGAGAATTTTTCTTTGAGAAAAAAATGCGCCATTGACGACATAAGGTCCTGTTTTCAAATCCATTTGGGAGTTGAACTTTCATTTAATTTACAGTCTTTTTACAATAAATTTAATGAATTGAAACTTTCATACTGGTTACAAACCCATTGATAAAAGAAAACAAATATGTTTGTGTCGTTTATAATAATTTATTTTAATTGTAAAGATGAGATTTCTGCTGAAAAAAATCGTTGTAGCTTTAAAAACCGGAAAATTATTTTTAGCATATTCTTTACGTTTCAGAACTAGATGTTGTTTAGAAATGAGCATAAGTAACAAATTAAGAGCTGCTCATATTCAACATTGCAGATGCATTGAAATGAAATTAAAGTTTTAAAGACATAGTATAAACTTTTTGTGGATATGCAAAAATGCACCAAATTTTATTTTATTTATTCTGTGAAAGGCAGTGACGGTACATTCTGTAAAAAAGATATCTGCACACCGCTTTTATTCTGAAATTAAATATTGCCCATAGAAACTAAAAATTCATGTCACTGTAGAAATATACTTTCTATAAGTGTTTTGGAGTGGTTCAGAATTACGAGGTCCATCCCAAAATAGCCCTAGTGTTGCTTTACAATTTTAGTTACGTTAATATAACTAAACTATAAATGTATGGGATATTTTACTGTGCATGAAATCTTCATATTTAAATTTGCTCCGAGTCAATTATTTAAAATAACAATCCAATTTCAAATACATATCCACATTTCCAATATATTTAAATATATCATGAATCTTTGGTAATGACTCTTATCTTAGAGTAGAATGCTCAATAAGAAACACAATAAGTACCTCTTTTGAAAAAATTAATATGTATTTTATCTTTTTAATTTTTAAATAAAAAATTACATTTAAAAGTTAAAATTTAATGTTAAAGGATATACTTCCTTTGAATTTAGCTTTTACAGATTGCGAGCAATGAAAAATTCCCGAAAATTGTTTACAGACTATACAAACACATAAATTCTAAAACGTAATTTATCAATGCTGTTTTTCTCTGGTTATTTAAAAAACTCTTTGTGGGCTAAGAAAGATAAATACATTTTTTCTTTTAAAAAACTATTTTTAATATGTCGGTAATTTTCTTCGATTTTTACTTATTTCTTAGCAAGATATTGTGTGCTACTTAATGTATTTAATTTCTACATTTTAAACTATGTAACAATAAATTTTTGTTTAATATATGTATTATATATTTTATATAATAGAACTATAAGCAATCATAGTAAAGGACTATTTATACTTTTGTAGTCTAGATTTCATCACAGTCCCGATTTATTTTCTGTTATTCTAATGATAAACTATATAACACAGAAGACTCAAAGCTTCTGTTATAGGTCATTTTTCCTTTTTCTGAAATTAAATTCATTAAATTGATTACTATTTCTGCATTTTTATTATATATACACGCCTAATCTAGCAATATTTAACAAACACCATATGGCCACAAGCACAGCCAAAAGACAGAAATCTCACTCAATCTATTTTTTCAAATCACTCTTGATTTAAATTTTTTTTTTCAGTACTCCTCCTTTTATACGCAGTTTGATTCATTTGTTTAGAAAAGTACAACTCTCGTAACTTTGGTTTTTTAATTGCTCTTAGAAAATATTTACTGTTTTAATATACTTTTTATATCATCCATAGGCTGATAATTCTAAAGAACCCAGAGAACATCAGAACTCTCCTTTATTGCAGGATGTAAGTAGACTTCATGGCCAGCGTTTAGAGTCTTCTCAGAGTACTCCTGCTAATATTGGAATGGCTGGATCTCGTCCAGGTGGAGGTCTTCCTGATTTGTTCCCTCAGCATTCATCACAACAAGTCTTGGGCTCAAAAGCAGAAAGATCTGATGAAGTAAATAAAGTATTTGCAATTAATAATATCTGAAATAGTACCAAATTAAATTTAATGCACATGTACAATTTTAAAAAAATTATATTTCACTAAATATTGTTTTGTTATTGGAGAAGCTCAAAAATGCAATTAGTTTTGATAGCACACCATATATTTGAAGAACACTTTCTTTGTCATCTAATGATTTCTTCTCTACAGTTTTCAGTGCTAATATTTGGTATCATTGTGAAATAATTTTCATTGCATTCCTTTATTTTTGTCAAAATAATAGTAAACTCTTTGCTATAAGAAATTGTTAAGCTTGCCACTTTTAAATTTGAAAAAAAAAAAAATTCTAGTTTGATGTTGCAGAATTAAATTTTTTAACTTCCCATAGCATTAATGTAAAATTGCTATTTTTGCCTTCCCTTTTAACACCAATGTATTTTGGCATGAAAATATTATACAGTTGTTAAAATATTTAAATTTCAGCTGTAAAAAACTGAATTTTTGCAGACTGTTACTCCACCAATTTATTAATAATATTATGTTTTCATTATAAATCAGATTTATGTGTAAAAATTTAAGAAATCAATCAGTAGATTGAAATTTTATCACTTTAAAAATGTTGTAACAGAATTAAGCAAAAAGAAATATACATCAGATTAATCAAGTACTTAATTTGATGCTCATAGTAGTTAATTCGTGTTATTTACTTCCTGAATAAAAAGCATCTATTCCTTTTAAGATTTAAAAAATAACCGAACTGCTGTATATGTAGTCGTGCTGCATTCTTTTCTACAATATAAATAGCTAATCATTCTTTTTAAAAAATTTTAGCATGAAATTTAGATTGGCAGGTTTATTATGGATCTCTGATATAGATTATTTCATAATTGAGTGTTATGCAGTATTCAAAATAATTCCAAGTTTTTCTGTTTAAAATTTTGTTCCATGTGCTATTTTCTATAAAAAATTTGATGTAAAGGCATTTACAAATTTACCTTTTATGTAAAAAAAGGTTACATTAACAAGAAAGTATATGTTCTAAATGTGAAAGCCTTAATGTGTGTATTTTGTCAATCATTATTGTCAAATGACTAATGCTAAAATTTTGTGAAAATATTATTTAACTCTTCATTTATATCTAATTTAAATTTAAATTACTATAACTGAGAATTTTTAGCTTCTGGCTTTTCAAGTTAATATTGTAACTTCTATTGGCTTTATATTCCTTAAAAAACATTTTTTAATGCCTTTTTGAATTTTTAATTGTTTTATTAAAGGGAATAACAGTTAAAAAAATTTTAAAAATTTAATTTTCATATTTCTTTAGTGATCATTTTTGTGTGGTATTTTCCCTTTTAAAGGCTATTTTTTAATATTGTACAAAATATTTGAAAGTATTCTAAAATATCATTTACAGGTATTCTTATGAGGCCTATTTTTATCTTAAATTTTTCAGTATCATCATAAGCAAAGATCATTTTTGACTTTTGGATTTGGAGCTGGAAGTGGTTCCTCACCTTCACCTCAAAAATTGTCACAGATTAATGTCAATGTCACTCCAACGGCCCATGAAGTTACTCCTGATACTCCTGAAATCAGGAAATACAAGAAGAGGTTTAATTCGGAAATTCTCTGTGCAGCATTATGGGGTAAATATTAAGAACTTTATTTATATCTGTAAAAAAATTCACATTAATCTTTTCTTTTATTTTTCTGTATTTTTTTCTCCCCTTCAAAAATGCACTTCGAAAATTATTAAAAGCTCTCCACAAATCATACAAGCATATTTTTAATGACTCATATTTAGTATATACTGACTCAAAATTTGATATCAGCTACTTACTAATAGCTTTCACTTAAAAAAAATTCTTTTGAATAAAATAGTCAAATTAAACAATGTTGTTATTTCTGATATACATTAAATCATTTCAGTTTCAGTGTATTAAGTCTTATTACATGTTTTAAGGTGGTACTTAAGAAAATGATTATTAAACAGTAAATGAAAATTTTGCCTTTTAAATTACTATTATTAATGATATTTTTGTTGATTTTTTTTATAAATTGTGTTTAGAATATGAAGTAAAAAGGAAATCATTAAAATGTTCATAGGGTTTTAATTATAACTAAAGTTATAAAATATGTATTGAAATGTTTTCCTTTGTCCAACTGATTCTTTATCAAATAAGTTGTTCAAAATATATGGAGAAACACTCGGTAGACTTTGGCCAATTTCTTTTTGTTTCAAGGTAGCACATTTTTTTATCCACATTCTTTTTTTTTTATTGTTTGATACTTTTCTGTTTTAAGGAGTGAATTTGTTAATTGGCACCGAAAATGGATTAATGTTGCTTGATAGAAGTGGTCAAGGTAAAGTTTATCAACTGATTTCAAGGAGAAGGTTTCAGCAGATGGAAGTGCTGGAAGGTCAGAATATACTCGTTTCCATTTCTGGCAAGAAGTCTCGAGTTCGTGTGTATTACTTATCATGGCTGAAAAGTAAAATTCTCCGCTCTGATGGGGTATGATTTTTTTTTCTTTTTTACCATTTTTTTTCAATATTTTTTTATTTTGTTACTAATTAATGTTCCCTCATTTTCTGTCAATTATATTACTGCTGTTTCATGCATTAATTACCAAGCAAAGACAATTTTAACTTAAATTTTAGGGTTGAATTACTTTAACATTGCTATTTAATTGTACATCGTAATTGTTTTTATTAAAAAAGTTATAACTTATATTTAATTACGCTTGTATTATTATAAGTTATTATTTTTTCAACAGCTTAAAATAAACTTGGTTTTAAACACGGAATTTGGATTTCTACATTAATATTTTATTCTCTTAGTTTTAGTATATAATTTATTGTTAAATTTGTGTAATTTCCTTTTGAAAATTAATTCTTAAAAATATTTATGGTATCTGTTTAAACATGTGACTGTATTGAAGTATAGAAAAAGGAAAAATGATGTAGTTTTCTCATTTGAGTATTTTGAAAATAGCGCTGTGGGAAACTAACTAAAATAAGGCCGAGGAAAAATATGTTAGCTTGCTTTTAATTTCTTGAACTTGTTCAAAATTTAGACTTTTTCTTTTATTAACTATATTATAGTAGACTTTGTCTTTTATTTGAATCTCATTTCAACTAATGCATGAAACATTATCTCCATTGCATAAATTGATTTCGGTAAGAAAATGCAAAAATAATTCAAATTTGATATTATTCAAAATTAATTTTATTCTTTATATTCAATTTTCTTTGTGTTTTTGGGAGAGAAATGAAGCATTGTTGGTGTCAAAAAATTGATTTATAAGGGAAAGAC